>PVHP010014489.1:0-38998 GCA_004024765.1 Zapus hudsonius | reverse complement strand
AGGCCAGCCTGGTCTACAGATTGAGCTCCAGGACAGCCTGGGCTAGAGTGAGACCCTTGCCTAGAAAAGAAAAAGGATCCAGTGATGAAGGTACCTCTCCCGCCCTGGGATTCTCATCTTTCCCTGGCATATAGCCACTAATGATTGAATGAAGCCATTCTTCACACAATAGGCAATACAATGGATTCTCTCAGAGACTCTAAGGTCATAGGTTTTGGATACAATAGCAATAGACAATTGTTCCTTTCTAACACTTAAACTCCCATCCAGGGAGTTGGTTGTGTGTGGTCTCTGTAGATGTGCTGATCTCTTCCATCTCCTTTCTACTGTGACTTGAAGGGTTGGGAGAGGATCATTGACGTAACCAGTGTAACACATCTTGGTGAGCTCTAAATAGATCTGCAATAAACCTCTTGAGAGAGAAGAGGCTCCATGCTCACGGTAAGAACAGAAGGTGATGGTAAGGTGGGGGGATCATTTGAGCCCTCAAGTTCAGTGCCAGCCTGGGCAACATAGTGAGACCCTTCTGGACCCATGGAAGCAGTTATTTGTTAAAATAAATTTGGGTTGAGCCGGGCGTGGTGGCGCACGCCTTTAATCCCAGCACTCGGGAGGCAGAGGTAGGAGGATCGCCATGAGTTCAAGGCCACCCTGAGACTACATAGTGAATTTCAGGTCAGCCTGGGCTAGAGCGAGACCCTACCTTGAAAAACCAAAAAAATAAAAAATAAAAAAAAAGTTTGGGTTCAGAAAAGTCCAAGACACGACTTTTCTCCTTCAGCAGCCTGCAAAGCACACACTCTGCCACTTTGACGACTGAAAACCAGCGACTTGGCCAGGCATCAGAGAAAGCATTTATTGTACCTAAAGAAACAAAGCGCTGTTCCAACGATCTGTGATCTGTCCCCATGGGAAGACGGCACCAGGCTCTCTCCCTCATGATGTAATGTCACAGGACTTTGGATGGTGGGGGGCAGAGGGACAGGGGAGCCACAGTAAGGCCTGTAAAGAGCCACTCCTCCCCCTCACATAAGCAGTGCTGGACGTTTTCCCTGGTGACATGGCAGTGTGAGAGCCTGCAGCCTTTAACCTTCAGGAAGTTTCCATTGTACTGTGATTTTTTTTTTGAAATGTAGCTCCTTTTACTCTAGAATAGCTTGAAGTTTCGGGTTTAACGTTCAATAGTTAATAGTTAATAGTTCAAAGCAAGACTGCTATCCGTTGATCAGCGCACTCTGAGAACAGACCCTATCCATTCCTGCTCGTCTCCTACTGGATCCAACTCAGACATCAACCTGAAGGGAGGTCGTGTGCCAGGTGCTGAAAAGGCAAGCGTGATCTGATAAGGCTCCTGCTAGGAGGGCTGGCACGGAGGACAGACACCTGATCACTCTTAATAGGGAGTGTGGAAGGCTGGCTGATGTCATGGAGCTATGAATAAAGTGCTATTCAGGGCGCCCAGGAGAGAAGCATTCATTTTGCTAGGGAGGGTAAGGGAAAGTCCTCCAAAGAAGAGACGTTGGATCTGATCTTTGGACTGAGTCACCAGGCAACTGTCATTTTCTTCTTCTCTTTTTTCCCCTTCTTTTTGTTTATGGCGCTGGAATCCAGTCATTTGAACATGCTAGGTGAGCACTGAACACTGAACTTTACTCTTAGTATGTTATTATTATTTTGATTTTGATTTTTTAATATTTTATTTATTTATTTTCAAGGAGATGAGAGAGAGAGAGAGAGAGAGAGAGAGAGAGAGAGAGAGAGAGAGAGAGAGAGAGAGAGAGAGAATGGGTGCACCAGGCCTCCAGCCTCTGCAAATGAACTCTACAGATGCATGTACCACTTTGTGCATCTGGCTTTATGTGGGTACTGAGGATTCCAACCAGGGTCCTTAGGCATTGCATGCAAGTGCCTTAACTGCTGAGCCATCTCTCCAGCCCATATTTTGATTTTTTTTTTAAGGCAGGGTCTTACTCTAGGCCAGGCTGACTTGGAACTCACTATGTAGTCTCAGGGTGGCCTCAAACTCATGGTGATCCTCCTACCTCTGCCTCCCCAGTGGTGGGATTAAAGGCGTGCAGTACCACACCCTGCTTTTTTAAAAAAAAATATTTTATTTATTGATTTATTTGAGGGAGTGAGAGAAAAAGAGGCAGACAGGGAGAGAATGGGTGCACCAGGGCCTCCAGCCACTGCAAATGAACTCCAGACACATGTGCCACCTTGTGCATCTGGATTTACGTGGGCACTGGGGAATTGAACTTGGGTCTTTCTGCTTTGTAGGCTAATGCCCTAACTGCTAAACTGCTAAGCCATTTCTTCAGCCCTTTCTTTGGTTTTTCAAAGTGGGGTCTCCCTCTAGCTCAGCTGACCTGGAATTCACTATGTAGTCTCAGGCTGGCCTCAAATTCACAGTGATCCACCTACCTCTGCCTCCCAAGTGCTGTGATTAAGGGTGTGCACCACCATGCCCAGCTTCACTCTTTGTTTTTGAAGCAGGGTCTTGCTCTAGCCCAGGTTGACCTAGAACTCACTCTATAGCTCAGGCTGGCCTTGAACTCACAGATCCCCCTATCTCAGCCTCCCAAATGCTAGGATTAAAGGCATGTGCCACCATTCCTGACTATGCTTTTGCTATATCTCTAATGCCATGATTGATGTCTGAAAGCAGGGCATGGTGACACACACTTGTAATTCCAGCTACTTGGAAGGCTGAGGCAGAAAGATTTCTGTATATTCAAGATCATCCTGGGCCACAGAGTGAGACCTTGTCTAACAAAAACCAATAATAGAGCTGGGGTGTAGCTCACTTGCCTAGCATGCTCAAAGCTCTGGGTTTTATCCCCAGCACAACATAGACCTAGTGTGGTAATGAATACCTGTAATGCCAGAACTTGGGAGGTAGAGAAAGGAGAATCAGAAACTGAAGACCATCCTTGACTACTTTGCAAGTTGGAGACCAGCCTGGGCTATATAGACCATGTCTTAAAAAAAAATGCAGGGGGCCAAGCATGGTGGCTCACACCTTTAATCCCAGCACTTGGGAGGCAGAGGTAGGAGGATCACCATGAGTTTGAGGCCACCCTGGGACTACATAGTGAAACAAAAAAAGGGAGAGAGAGAGAGAGAGAGAGAGAGAGAGAGAGAGAGAGAGAGAGAGAGAGAACCAAAAGCAAGAAAGACAATGCTTTCATGGAATTTATACATTAGAGCTAGATGGGACAGAAAACACACCAAATGAGGGCTGGAGAGATGGCTCACGGGTTTGCACTTGCCTGCAAAGCCTAAAGACCAGGATTCGACTCCCCAGTACTCATGTAAAGCCAGATGCACAGTGGAGCATTCATCTGGAGTTCATTTGCAGGAGGCTATCTCTCTCTTCTTGCAAACAAATAGAAGTGTATAAAAACAAACAAACAACCCCCCACACAAACAATGAAGTAAACAAGAAGACTTCTGGGAATATGTGGTATGAATAAAATAGGTTGGGAGACGGTATTAGAACGCTCTGGAGGATGGGGCCACACAAGGCTGAATGGTGAGGGTTCTGGGAACAAGGTATTTCAGGGGAGAAAGCAGCAAATATTGTTGATGCAGGAATTTTGGGGTTCAAAGAGCCCCAGATTTATGAACCCAAGTTTTGAGTTCTTTCCTAATCTTTAATGAAGAATAATAAAGATGGAATCAAAAAGGGCAAATTATAAATTATTGGGTTTATTCGGGGAGAAATACAACTCATGAGGTTTATTTAAAGGGAATTAGGACCTGGAAAGGAAGATTAGAACATTTTTATGTGGAAAATACATTTCAGAAAGGTGGAAGTTAGGGAGAAACTGAGGCTTAGAGGGTGAAGCCAGACTGAAGCTGGGGACCTTGTGGAAGGCTGGAGAAACTGAGGCTTGGAGAGAGAGGCCAGACTGAAGCCAGACTGAAGAAAAACTGTGGTCAAGCAGAGAGCTTATAGGAGGGGAACACCCTTGGCATTGGCGGAAGGCTTTCCCTGGAGGGAGGCTAGGGAAAAAATGAGAGCGCCCACGCGGCAGATCCAGAGTGGGAATCCGTACATGGTAAATTGAGGGACACTAGGATTAAGAGACATGTACTCAGCTTGGCTGAGACATGGGGGAAATCCAGGCCACACCGATCTTGGGTAGGAAGGTCTCAGGAAGTGGAGAAGCCAGGAAAAGATGAGGTGGCACATGCTCCAGCTTTATAGTGTTTAATTCAGGTAAACAGGGAAAAGTCTGATTTGTTACTAAATCTGGAGGATGGATCATAGTCTGCCCATATCTGTGGCTGGGGTCGCAGCATGTTCGACTGTGGACAGCAGGGGGCGTTGTAGATCAGTGTCAGTCACACATGAGTTCTAGTCCAAGTTAGGAGTTTTCATTCTTTGTTTGTTTTTTGTTTTTTTTCAAGGTAGGGTCCCACTCTAGTCCAGGCTGACCTGGAATTCACCATGTAGTCTCAGGATGGCTTCGAACTCATGGCGATCCTCCTACCTTTGCCTCCTGAGTGCTGGGACTAAATGAAGACAAAATTTTAAAAAATATTTTATTTATTCATTTTCAAGCAGAGAGAGAGAGAGAGAGAGAGAGAGAGAGAGAGAGAGAGAGAGAGAGAGAGAGAGAGAGAGAGAGAGAGAGGAGTGAGCACCAGGGCCACCACCTTGTGGGTCTGGCCTATGTGGGCACTGGGGAATTGAACCCAGGGCCTTGGGCACTCGAGGCAAGTGCCTTAACCCCTGAGTCATCTCTCCAGCCCCTGAAAACAAATTTCTAATAAAACTTTTGAATATGTTGGTCTCACCCCCATTCAAGGTAGGAGGATTGCCATGGGGGGACACACCCATTCAAACTACACATCATGCATTATAAGTAATCTAGAGATGATTTAAATTGTATGAGGAAAGCCCCAGGTGGTGGTGCATGCCTTTAGTCCCAGTGCTCAGGCTGAGGTACAGGATCACCATGAAACCAGCTGGGACTGCAAAGTCTAAGAAACTGTGCACCAGGGGGTTCATGTGTCTGGAGTTCGTTTGCAGTGAGTAGAGGCCATGGCATGCCCATTCTTTCTTTCTCTCTATCTGCCTCTCTCTCACAAATAAATATTATTTATTTCAAAAAGAAAGGAATAAAGTCTACGGTAGTGGCCTGGGGAGATGGCTCAGTGGGAGGATTTGAGTTTGGATCCCCCAGAACCCACATCAAAAAACAGGTAAGGTGGCATGTGCCTGGAATCTGAGCACTGGGGAGGCAGAGACAGAAATCCCTGGGGCTTGCTGGACAGCTAGATATTTTTTTTTTTTTTGAGGTAGGGTCTCACTCTAGCCCAGGCTGACCTGGAATTCACTATGTACTCTCAGGGTGGCCTTGAACTCATGGTGATCCTCCTACCTCTGCCTCCCGAGTGCTGGGATTAAAGGCGTGTGCCACCACGCCCGGCTGGACAGCTAGCTTTATTGATGAGCTCCAGGTTTAGCCAAGAGACCCTGTCTCAAAGAATAAGGTGAAGAGTGGCTGAGGAAGACATTGACCATTGACCTCCACAAGTATGCAGACACACATGAGAGCACACATGCATAACAAAATAGAATAACAGAGGGTGTGCCTAGTGATGGGGGGGGAGGAGGGCTGGAACCAATCCCCAATGGGACAAGTGAACAAATCCCTTAGAAGACTGGGCAGGTGTGTGTAAGGAACAAGAAGGCCAGCTTCTGAAGCAGGCCGAGATGGGAGCAGGCCAGAGAGGCCGCTGTCTACCATAAGGAGTTCGTCTTGAAGAAGCACCATCTGGCTGCTAGGTCAGGAATGGATCAGAAGCTGGGAGATCTGTTAGGAGGCTGTGGCTTCCTCTAGGCAAGAAATCTTGGTGGCTCAGACCAATATGTTCAGAGCAAATGTATAATCTGAAATGAAGCTGACATGACCCTCTGATAGATCTGGGTAGGGAGAGGAAAATGCCAGGAGAGATGATGTGCAAACACCTGTAATCCCAACACTTGGGTGGCAGAGGATTGCTGTGAGTTTCAGGACAGCCTAGGCTACGGATCTAGAGCCAATCTCAAACAAACAAACAAAACAAACAGATGTGCAAATAAAAGTGACTTTGTGCTGGCCGTGGTGGGTGGTACAAGCCTTTAATCCCAGCCCTTGGGAGGCAGAGATAGGAGGATCAACATGAGTTCAAGGGCAGCCTGGGGTAGAGTGGAGACATCATAGCTCAGTGATTAAAGTGCTTGCTTGTAGAGCAGAAGGACCTGAGTTCATTTCCCCAGTACTCAAGTAAAGCCAGATGCACAAGGTGGCACATGCTTCTGGAGTTTGTTTGCAGTGGCTGGAGGTCCTGGTCCCCCCTCTTTCTCTCAAACAAAAAGAAAATTTTTTAAGTGGCCTTGTTCATAGTAGTAGCAGCACCTATGTGGCAACAGTGGGAACAGGTTTTTTTAATTTTATTATCCCAAATTAGATACATTGTATGAGCACATATTGTGTTGGTATCCCCATTTCCCTCCTCCCTGTCCCCAATCCACTGGGTATCCTCGGTGGGCATAATGGATCAGGGAACAGGTTTTACTGGTAAAAGATGCTGGACAAGAATGGCTGTGAAGGCTTTGGGGTGAATAGATTTAGCTTCACCGAGGAGGCAGGAGCCCTGTTCCACTGACAGAGCCAGGCTTATCCTTTGAGACGCCAGGAACTTCTCACACTTTTATTGCCAAGAATTTTTTGTTTTTGTTCTTTTTTTTTTTTAAAGTGAGTCCCCTGACTCTCAATACAATTGTTGATGTCTGTCTACATTGCTTCATCTGTTTTTGCGCTCAGGATAAAAATCTGTCTATTCTCAAACTGTCCATTGGCCTCGGCTTCTGTCCTTTCAGTAGGTTCTCAGAATATGTCCAAGTCAAGTGAGAAGTGAGTGGTGTTCATAATGGCTACTGAGAAAATGTGTTCTGAGGCCAAGGAGAAGCGTTTGGGTTCAGTGAGAAAGAGAAATAGCTTCTAGTACTTCCCTGCACTTGTGTTTTTGTTCACTTCTTTGTCTTTCTTGTTAACTCACAATTCATGGATCTTTTTGGCTGGGAGGAGGCACAGTCTGGCTTAATATTTTTTTGCTGGCTGGCTGAATTCTATTGTCTTCCAGAGCTTCTGCCTTTTAGTCTCCTGCAGACACACAGCAGGCCTGTAGGGGTCCTCAGAGCTCGCTGGGAACCCAAAGCACCAGGCAGGTCTTTCTTAGCTAATGGTTCATTTAAACAGAAACAGTAGCCTCCAATTTTGTTTCATAACATATCAGTATTTTGGGGTGTTAACCCAATGCAGAATCCACTGTTAGGGAGAGGGGAAATCTCAGGACACAAACATAGTAACACAATATTGCAAGCATGTAGCAAGTTTGACTTTCTGGCTCCTTGCTTAGAACTTCAGAGCTGGAAGAGAAGTGAACAGCAATCTTACTGACTTCAACCCTCCTTAGTTATTTTTCCAGTGCTCGGGATTGAACCCAGAGCCTCAAACACCTAGGCAAGTGCTCTACCAGTGAGCTCCATCCCCAGAACCTAGCCCTCCTTATCTTAAACCCTGGAAACCAAGGCCTAGGGACACAAACTTGCTCAAGAAGCAGGCCAGGGCTAGAAATCATGCTCTTGATAATCTAAATCCAATAGAGCTTCTTAAAGATTAAGTGTCAAACCTTTCTTGTTTGTGATTTTCTGACCCAAAGGCATTTTTTTTTTTTCATGATTTAGCCTTTCTAAACTAGTTAATTGTTGCCTGGGCGTGGTGGTACACGCCTTTAATCCCAGGAAGAGGTAGGAGGATCGAAGTGAGTTCAAGGCCACCCTGAGACTAGTGAATTCCAGGTCAGCCTGGACTAGAGTGAGACCCTACCTCGAAAAACCAAAATAAATAAATAAGTAAATAAATAAATAAATAAACTAGTTAATTGTTAATACAGATCATGCCTTTGCAACTCCAAAACCTACTGATGTATATGTGAGGTGGCTTTGTCTTTACTGACATTGGGACTGAACTCATACCTAACCATCAATGTACAATAATTGAATACAATTTGGTTGAATAAATGTATTTTAAAGACAGCTGGGTGGGAGTTACCAGTGAAGTTTTGACTCATTTTTGGATCTAGCCCATCAACACACTGCATGTATGGAAGGAGGGTGAAGTAAATTGGGTGTCCTGCAGGACCTCATATCTGATAGCTGCTCAATAAAACATGTGACTTTTTTTTTCTTTGTCTTTTTCATTTTTTGATCTCATATAGCCCAGGCTGGTTTATAACCATGCAGCTGGGGATGACCTTGAACTCCTGATCCTCCCCTCTCTACTTTCCAAGGGCTGAGATTACAGTGCACCACCTCCCTGCCCCCCCTACCTTGTGGTTTCTTCTGTTTTCTACTTTCCTAACTTGTCTGTAAAAGCATGCGCTTTCTGCCCATGCTCCGCACAACCCCAGTGATTACTGAAAAGGCTGGACCCGTTCTCTCCCCCTGCCCTCATCAGCTCGCTTTATCAAATTGACCTGTTTTCCTGCTGGGAGACTCTGCCCCACTCCACCCACCTGGTGCCTCCCTGGATTTCCCGACTGTCAGGAGTTTATTTTTTAACCTTCTCTTCCTTGAAAAGCACCACCCCACTGACCCAGAATGCGGGCTCCTCCTCTTTGGTCACTCTGACCACCCTGTTCTCTCCTCTTGGGCTCAGCAAGCTCGTCGTCCTGTATAACGAGCAGCAATAAGCATTCCAGTTTCCCTAAGACCCCTTTCTTAACTTTCCCCCACTCCAGTATTGGGAAACGAACATGCCACCCTTTCCACTTTTTTGCTCGCCCAAATTACTGGGAAGGAAGGCAGAAGACAGAAAACGCTTAGATCTGCGCAGGGCCAGGTGGGACAGGTGCTCTCTAATTAAATTCAACTGCCTGGGGGTCTGAGGGCCGCTTCGGGGAACTTCGGCTCCGGCTTAAAGTGTTAAGGGAGGAACTATGATCCTGTCCCTCCAAATAGAAGCCCCATAAAGCCCACCGCCCAACACTGTCCCAGGTCCTGGGAATCTCATCCATGACCTGCGGACAAACCGCAAACCTAAATAAACACTCCGCCTGGGCGCAGAGAGCCCACCCAGCATCCTCACCCTCTGGGCTCCCGGCTCCGCCCTCCAGGTGCCGGGACCTCCGAGGACCCAGGTGCCGCGCGCACGCCCCTCCGGGGCCAGAGGGGTGGGTGGGCGGGTGGGTGGGGGGCGGGAGGGGTGGGAAGCAGGGGGCGGAGTTCCGTCCTCCACTGATTGGCTTCTGGAGGATGGGCTGCGGCCGTGCCGGGCCAACAGGCGGCGTGTTGCTATGTGCAGAGACGAGGCGATAGGCGAAGGGACACGTCGATCACCGAGCAGCCCCCTCCCGCCAGCCCCGACCCGGAGGGATGCGGAGTGGCGGCGGCAGTGGCGGCGACTGTGGCTTTAAGAGCGCGCGGGCAGCGCGAGCGCCAGCCGTGCTTCCGTGGCCGCCGCGCACCCGGAGGAGCGGAGCGGAGCCCGGGCGCGGGCGGGACGGGGCCGCCTGCGGGGTAAGCCGGCCGGGCGCGCGTGGGCGTGGGGCGCGCTGTCCGCGCGGGCTCCGGTACCCGCCGCCGCGCGCGCGGTCGCTCCGGCCGGGCTCCCGGGGCGCGCGCGCGGCACCCTCGGCTGGGGGCCACGGCGGGGAGGTGGGCCCCTCCGGGGGTCCCCGGGGGGAACCCGGGAGCTGGGGAGCCGGCCGCCGGGGCCACGTGACCGGTTTGTTTACAAACACGAACGGGGCCCCGCGGCGGCGGCTGCCGCCTGTCCGGGGGGCGCGCGCCCTGGGTTCGGGGCCCGGGACCGCTGCGAGGTGCCAGGCGAGTCTGGGGACCGGGAACCCCGGTCGCTGCCGCTGCTTCGGCATCGTACCCTCCGCTTGTCCTCAGCGTTTCTGGATGGGGTGGCTTGGGCTGGTGTCTGCCATCGCCCGACGCTGCGTCTCCCTCTTTTTCCCCTCCCAGAGGCACTTGGATATGGGGGTGCCATCCTGGGCGCCTCGCAGCCCTCGAAACTCCCCGGGGAGCCTCTCCAGTCCCCGGCCGAGGGAACGGCGACGCTTCATGCTCGGTGGCTTTCCGGCGCCTCCCCAACGCCCTGGCCAAGCGGGTGGGCGCGCGCGGGCTCCCCTGAGCAACGGAATGTGGGGGCCCCTGGGCGAGTCCCATCCCGGGGCTGCCACTGAGGGGCACCCCCGACCTCACTGCTTCAGGTTCACCTTGTTTCGGGCTGCTCGGCTCTGCGGTGGGCTTCTCACCGTCCCCGCCCTGGGGGATGGTGGGGGGCACTTTTGGACCTCTCTCTTGTCCAGAGGACCGGGGCATCTCTGACTTAAGTCTTAGCTACACGCGTTGAAAAGCTAAGCGAGGGTCCTTGCTTTTCTCTGCCCACCCTTCCACAGTCCCGGCCACGAACCACACGTGCAACTCTAAACCTTGCTGGGGCTTTTGCTGTTTCCTCGTTGATGTGTTCTTGCAGCGGAAGGGGCTTGGAGTGTCTTTGACTTTGAGTCTGGTAACTAGCCTGCTACAGGTTACTCGCTTTCTCCCCCTCCCCTCCCTTTCCTCTGTCTCCAGTCTGGCAAGATAGGGCACCCTGTCTAGAGCATTGAACCAGACGTGCAGGGGTCCGCTTTCCTGTACCCCACTTACAGAACATTAGAGGCGCAAGGATCCCAGGGCTCTTGAGAAGGAACTCCCAAGTACATTAATCAGGACGCAGGACCTGATCTCTCATTGCTCGATGCTGTCCAGTGGTCTGGTTCTGGGGTTCTCAGCACCTGTGATTGGATTCACCCTCCTTTATCTTGCTGGTAACTTAGTCTTTGCCACAGGCCTAAACTGAGAGTTTGTCCATCAGTCCCCCTTGCTTCCTTAGCACTCAGTGCTGGTCCATTCTCTAATGAGGAACATTTTCATCTTTTTTTTTTATACATGTTTTGTTCCTTAGCGACAAAATGATTGGTTTCATTATATTTTCATACGTATATATCATTGTACCTCTCCTATTCCCTGCCCCTCCCCCCCATTTTTATTACTCTGAGTTGTGCCCAGAGTGGCTAAAAGTTCCCACCAGGAACAGGCCCAGCCGGAGGAGAGCTGTGTAGGCTTCCCTTTGGTACACACTTTGTCCCCTGCTCCATGTCCCAGGACTCAAGCAGGATGGAATAGGGTAGGGGTCTGGGACTCATCCCTCAGTTAGGCAAGTTAGAATTCAGTCTCTTCATTTCTTGGATCTCTCTACTTGAACCAAGAAGCTTTGAGGTAGGGATGAAATGGGAAATAAGCAACATACATAAGAGTTCTGTTTCCTAGCTGGGCACCGTGACAGCTTGTATAATCCCAGCACTTGGGAGACAGAGGCAGAAAGATTACCACAGGTTTGAGACTAGTGTTGTCTTCTTAGAAGATTCCAGGCTAGCCAGGTTAAATAGTGAGATACCCTGTTTAAAATAAAAGAGGCTGGAGAAGATAGCTCAGCCATTAAAGTCACTTACCTGCAAAGCCTAAGGTCCCAGGTTCAATTCCCCAGTATCCACATAAAGCCAGATGCACAAAGTGGTGCATGTGTCTGGAGTTTGTAGTCACATAGTCCCTGGCTTGCCCATTCTCTCTCTCAATCTCAAATAAATTATTAAATAATAGAAAAAAATAAAAATAATAAATTATTAAATATTAAAAAGAAAGAAAAGAATACTGTTTTCCTTCTTCCAAGACCATGACTTTCAAATTTGGGATGGGATCCACCATAGGGAGTATATCTTACAGTACTGCACACAGGTCTGCAACTGAAGTAATGTCAGGAAATGATATTTACCTGTGGTGTGCTCTTATTTAAGATATTTTGTACTTCATTAAAAATTCATCTAATAGTCATGACTCATTGCTTTGATTTCCTAACAGAAGGGGTCATGACCCTCAGTTTGAGAAACATGGCTTTAGGGCAGAGATCCTCAAAATTGAATGTGCATGAAGATGGTCTGGGTAGTATTTAAAAATAGGCTACTCCAGAAATGATCCCCTCTCCCCTCCAGTGTTTCACACTGTAGCCCCAGGCTTACCTTTAAATCATGGCAGTCCTCCTGTCTCAGTGCTTGGATTACCAAAAACATGAGCTACCAGTGTAGATATGACTAGTTTTCAGTCTTGTATTTGCATTTTTAATTGATTTATTTGGGGAAGAGAGTGTGTATGGACACACCAGCGCCCCTTGCCACTGCAAACAAACTGCAGACTCGTGCTCCACTTTGTGCATGTGGCTTTAAATGGGTATTGGGGAATCAAACCCTGCAAGTACCTTTAGCCTCTGAGCCATCTTCCCAGCTCAGGAATCTGCATTTTGTTTTTTGAGGCAGGGTCTCCCTCTAGTCCAGGCTGACCTGGAATTCACTATGTAGTCTCAGGGTGGCCTCAAACTCATGGTGATCCTCCTACCTCTGCCTCCCGAGTGCTGGGATTAAAGGCCTGCACCACTATGCCCAGCAAAATATTTATTCATTTTCAAGCAGAGAGAGAGAATACACCAGGGCCACCACCTTGTGGGTCTGGTTTATGTGGGTCCTGGGGAATTGAACCTGGGGCCTTAGGCACTGGAGGCAAGTGCCTTAACCACTGAGCCATCTCTCTAGCCCTGGCACGCCTTTAATCCCAGCACTCGGGAGGCAGAGGTAGGAGAATCACCTTGAGTTCAAGGCCACCCTGAGACTACATAGTGAATTCCAGGTCAGCCTGGGCTAGAGGGAGACCCTACCTCGAAAGACCACCACACCCACCCATCTAGGAATCTGAATTTTAAAAACACATTTATTTACATGCAGAGACAGAAGAGAGACAGAGAGCATGGGTGCACCAGTGCCCCCAGCTGCTGTCAACTCCAGATGCATGCCCCTCTGTGTGTCTGGCTTTAAGTGGGAACTGGGGATTTGAACCTAGGTCATTAGGCCTTGCAGGCAAGCACCTTAACCTCTTAGCCATCTCGAGGCAGGAATCTGCATTTTTTTTTTTTTTTTGAGGTAGGGTCTCACTCTAGGCCAGGCTGACCTGGAATTCACTGTGTAGTTTCAGGTTGGCCTCGAACTCACTGAGATCCTCCTACCTCTGAGTGCTGGGATTAAAGGCATGTGCCACCACGCCCGGCAGGAATCTGCATTTTTAATGAGTGGCCTATGAGATGGTGGTACAGGTGGCTGATTAAAAATCTTGATCTAGTGGGAGCTGGTAGCAGTGAACAACAGGAGGCATGAGCTTGGATATGAAGGCAAGCTCAGGTTTATAGCATCTACTCCATGTAAACCTGCCAGTCACACTACCAGAAGCTTTGAAGTTTAAGGGCAGCACATAGTTTGTCTTCAACTGGTGGTTAGAGACTGCCTGGCAGCCCTTCCTGCTGCTTCCACTGGGCTCATGGGAGGCTGCTGCCCATTGTTGTGTTCCCCTGGATGTTTCTGGGTGTGTGGGGGTTGGGGTGTGATTGTGCAGATGAGCTGCTGCGCTGTTCAGATTATGTGAATCTTCTTTGTCATAACGATGGTAATGGTTTTGAGGCAGTGACTCCCGCCATTGTGCCTGGGGGATTAACAATTGGCCAGCAGAAGAAAGGATTGATTTTGTTTAATATCTGGCTGGTATTCCAGACTGTAGCCTGAGGGAAAGGCAGGCTGTGACTTTATTTTAATTTGAGGGATGGGGGAGTCAGGGACTTGTCTATCATCAGATGTTAATAAGAGACTCACCTGCTCAGCCCTGGCTCCTTCCCATCGCCAGGGCTCGGCTCCTGGGTGCAGGTGGAGCTTGTTAGCCTTGTTTTCAAGAACAGACATAAACACACACCAGGGCAGCCTTGTATCAGTTTTCTCACTTTAAAAAATATTCAATTTATTTATTTATTTTGGAGAGAGAGGAGGAAGAGAAAATGAGTGCACCAGGGCCTCTTGCCACTGCAAATGAACTCCAGATGCATGGGCCGCCTTGCCATCTGGCTTTACGCGAATACTGGGGAATCATACCCAGATTGTTAGGCTTTTCAGGGGAGCACCCTAACCACTGAGCTACCTCTCCTGCCCAAGCATTTTCTTATTTTGTCCGAACAGGTTGCTGGAAGAGATTTCTTTGAATGAAGCAGAGCTGCCATGTAGTGTCAGAAAGGACACTAAATTATCCAAATTAAAAAAAAATTGTTGTGGTTTTCAGTAAAGGTGTGCCTTATATGGAAACAGTAGCTGTGAAATTGTTTTTTTTTAAATATTTTATTTATTTGCAAGCAGAGAGATACATACATACAGAGAGAGAGAGAGAGGGAGAGGGAGAGAGAGAATGGCATCCAGCCACTGCAAACACACATGCACCATCTTGTGCATCTGCCTTATGTGGGTACTGGGAGTTGAACCCAGGTCCTTAGGCACTGGAGGTAAGTGCCTTAACCGATGAGCCATCTCTCTAGCCCTGTGAAATTGTTTTAACTTTAATAATGTTTATTTGGGCCAAGCAGCTTACATTAGAATGTTTCCTTTTGAGCCTATGGAAAAAGGCTCAAGCAGAAGCATGGCCTCCTTTAGGATATCTTAGAATAGCAACAGCAGAAGGAAGAGATGTCCAGGAGGATCAGAACCAGTAGTTTGCTTTGTAAATTCTCTCAGCATTTCCCCAGGGTCTGTCAGCCAAGCCACTGGGTGCTCTGACAGGTAATAAAGCTCTGGAAAGGGAAGAGGCATCATTCTGAATTCTAGACTCCAATGATGGAAAGCCAGCCACAGCCTGCAGGCTCAAGCTAGGGTTGACAAGTCTACTGGAGCCTGTAAAGGATTGCTCCTGCCTGAATTTCCCTGGGAGCTGTGGAGATAGCTAAGGAGGCTTAGGCAGTTAGTGAGAAAATGCTGCTTGCTCCCTGTTTACAAAATGCCATGCACTTTATGATACAATCCAACTTCTTTGTAGTCAAAGTATGTCTGGCCTCCATTCTTTCTACCCCATCTGTCCACTCATTCCCACCTGCTCATTCCCACCTGCTCTTCCCCATTTCATTTCTGCTGCAATTGCGCAGCCCTTGCTGAGGTTTCTGAAACATGTCATGCTTTTTTCATTTTAGGTTTTTTTTTTTTCGAGGTAGGGTCTCGCTCTAGCCCAGGCTGACCTGGAATTCACTCTAGTCTCAGGCTGGCCTCAACTCATGGTGATCCTCCTACCTCTGCCTCCCGTGTGCTGGGATCAAAGGCATGCGTAACCACGCCCGCCTCTGTTTTAGGGTTTTTTGAGCTAGGATCTCACTCTAGCCCAGGCAGACCTGAAACTGTAGTCCGGGCTGGCCTCAAATTTATGTGTACACCAGAACGCCTGGCCATGCTTCATATTTGAGAGGAATCAAGTGCCTCCAGGCTAACTTCCTATTTGTAGGGAGGCTGGCTTTGGAACCCTCCTAACTCCATCTGAGTTCCAGGATTAAGGTATGTGTGACCACACCCAGCCCATGACTTTGTGTCATAGAGCATTCTGGAATACCCTTTCAATTTTTTTTTTTTTTTTCGAGGTAGGGTCTCGCTCTATCCCAGGCTGACCTGGAATTCACTATGTAGTCTCTGGGTGGCCTCAAACCCACAGAAATCCTTCTACCTCAGCCTCCCCAGTGCTGGGATTAAAGGAGTGCACTGCCACACACAGCACAAAGCACTTTATTTTATTTTATTTTGGTTTTTCGAGGTAGGGTCTCACTCTAGCCCAGGCTGACCTGGAATTCACTCTGTAGTCTCAGGGTGGCCTTGAACTCACAGCGATCCTCCTACCTCTGCCTCCCGAGTGCTGGGATTAAAGGTGTGTGCCACCACGCCCGGCAGCACTTTATTTTTTAAAATATATTTGCTTGTTTGAGAGAAAGTGGTAGAGAATGAGTATGGGTATGCCAGGACCTCCTACCACTGTAAATCAACTCCAAATGCATGTGCCACTTTGTGCATCTGGCATTACCATGGTACAAGCAGGCATTGCAAGCCAAGCACCTTTAACCACTGAGCAATCTCTCCAGCCCTCAAGGCATTTTAAAGCCATCTGGAAATATACTATCTACTTGTGTATTGGAATGGAATATTGAGTTTCCATTCCATTCTGATTTGCTTACTGCTGACATTACTTGGCATTCAGTGGCACTGGATAAATACCTGTTGGTTAAATGAATGACCAAGAAAGTCAAGGTTTAGGTTTTTTTTGTTTGTTCGTTTTGGTTTTTCGAGGTAGGGTCTTGCTTTAGTCCAGGTTAACCTGGAATTCACTCTGTAGTCTCAGGGTGGCCTTGAACTCATGGCGATCGATCCTCCTACTTCTGCCTTTCAGAGTGCTGGGATTAAAGGCGTGCGCCACCACGCCCGGTTTAAGGTTTAGTTTTTAAGGTAGAAAATTACATAGATATGTGTGTGTGTCTGTGTGTCTGTGTGTTTTATGTACAATATGTATGTATATGTATGTATGGATGGATGGATGTGGGGACAACTCTTCCACTGACCTTACTTCAGGCCACGCTTTTTTTCTTCTGCCAAATATTAGCATTTCTATCATTAATCACACTTTTCATAAATGCCAGTAGGCATTCGAGTGGGGCTAGGAGCCTGGTGTTGAAATCAGAAAGAACTGGATAATTAGCTCTGTGACCTTGGGCAGTCTAAAATTCTCTAAATCTTTGTTCCCTATTTGTAAAATGGGACCAATAATAGTTGCTATCACACAGGATTTATGGGAGGATTAAGTGAGAGAATGCAGGAAACCAGGCAGGGAGCCTGGCACTCAGTGCTAGCTATTAATAACAGCACTAATATTAATAGTGAGATTCTCCTGTCTAGCTGTCAGGAATCCATTCCCAAGCCATTGATTTGGAAGTGAGTGGCCACCAAATCTAGTTTTTTTGTTTTTTGTTTTTTCGAGGTAAAGTCTCTAGTCCAGGCTGACCTGGAATTCACTCTGTAGTCTCAGGCTGGCGAACTCACGGTGATCCTCCTACCTCTGCCTCCTGAGTGCTGGGATTAAAGGTGTGCGCCACCACGCCTGGCTGCCACTATATCTTAAGAGTGTAAGTAAATGAAGGCCAGAAAGGCCATTAAAATCTATCAGAACTGGAATGAAGCTTACAGATCATCAGATTATAGACTGCTGCCTAGTTTGTTTGTTTGTTTGTTTTCAAGGCAGGGTCACACTCTTGTCCAGGCTGTCCTTGAACTCACAGTGATCCTGACTACCTCTGCCTCCCTATTGCTGGGATTAAAGGCATGTACCACCAAGCTTGGTTTACTGTTGGAAATAGCTTTATATGTTTCTTCTGGAAATGAACTCTAGATACGTGCACCACTGTGCTAATTTTACGTGGGTATTGGAGAATCAAATCTGCATTGTTAGGCTTTGCAGGCAAGTGGCTTAACCCTATTTGTTTTATCAAGGTAGGGTCTCTAGCTCAGGTTGATCTGGAATTCACCTTGTAGCTCCAGGCTGGCCTTAAACTCCAGGTGATCATCCAACCTTAGTCTTCTAGAGTGCCAGGATTAAAGGTGGGCGCCACCACTCTTGGCTTATTGCAGACTTTAGCTATAGCCTCACTAAGTGCCTCCTTTGAGAAGTTCATGGGAGGAATTCTTTCAGGACACAGTGCCAGAAAAAGCTTTGCTTCTACAGAGGAACTGGTATGCTTTTCCTTTGTGGACAATTGGAAATTTATAACTGCTTATATTTCTCTTTTTGCTTTGGCTGCCAGGAAGTACAGAGCCAACACTGTGGCTTGATTTTAGTAACGGCATAGGGGCCTGTGACCTATTTTTTTTCCAGTGTTAAATAACCTTATAATTTTTGTTGTCTCTAATTTCAAGTGAAAGACTTGTAACTTTAGCTATTTTATCTTAGAGAAGTCCTTGGGGCTCGGGCCAGGTGTGGTGGCATATGCCTTTAATCTCAGCAAAGGGAAGGCAGAGGTAGGATCACCATGAGTTCGAGGCCAGCCTAGACTACATAGTGAATTCCAGATCAGTTTGGTCTAGAGCAAGACCTGACCTCAGAAAACAAACAAAACAAAGCTCAAACTCTGTAGATCATACTGTTTGTTTCTCAGGTCATGGGCTCTCTGTTTCCACATGTTTTAGAAGAATACCAACTTTTTATTTTCAAGGTAGGGCTCACTGTAGCCCAGGCTGACCTGGATTTCACTCTGTAGAATCAGGTTGGTCCCAAATTCACAGTGATCCTCCTACCTCTGCCTCCCACTTCTTTTTTTTTTTTAAATATTTTATTTATTCATTTTCAAGCAGAGAAATACAGAGATAGATAGAGAGAGAGAGAGAGGGAGAGAGCACCAGGGTCACCACCTTGTGGGTCTGGCATATGTGGGTCCTGGGGAATTGAACCCGGGGCCTTAGGCACTAGAGGCAAGTGCATTAACCACTGAGCCAACTCTCCAGCCCTGCCTCCCACTTCTGAGTGCTGGGATTAAAGGCATGCACCACCACTACCGGCTCCCACACTGTTGATGTAAATACTAAGCAAAGTGTGCTTTCTCCATAACAGGGCAAAGGAGCATTCTGTGTGGAGAGGGAGAGGGAGCTATACCAGCTCTGTGCAGTGCTGCCACCTGCATTTCTGTTACCTGGTTGGGTCAGCAACCCTTCTTTTGTCTCCAGCTACAGGGCAGGTGGCCCTCCCCATGTCTTGAGAATGCAGTGTGTCCAGATTCTGTAGCTTTGATCTGAAACTAGATTGCCAACTCAGAAGGAAGCTAGCTTCCAGTGTCTAGAGATGCCTCATCTGTTTATCCCTGGGAAAGAAAAGGCAGGCTTGACATACAGATGGGAGGGGGCTGGTGAGCTGATGGCTCAGTGGGTAATGTGCTTGCCATGCAAGCATGAGGACCTGAGTTCAAATGAGATTGGGCACGTTCAGGGTGGGTTGGCCATAGACAGGACCTGAGTTCAGATCCCCAGCACCCACATAAAAGCTGAGCATGACGATTTGCAGTTTTAATTCCCAGCACTGGGAAGCAGATAGGAGGAACCCTAGGACTCACTGGCTGGCAAGTAGTCTAGCAGATTTGGTGAGCTCCAGGTTTCCTATCTCAAAAAAAAATTATCTATATCTGGGCATGGTGGCACATGCCTTTAATCTCAGCACATGGGAGGCAGAGGCAGTGAGTTTGAGGCCAGCCTGGAGCTGCATAGTGAATTCCAGGTCAGCCTGGGCTAGATTGAGATCCTACCTTGAAACTACCCCCAAATAAGCAAAAATAAACAAAGTCCCACAAAAGATAAAGTGTGATTCAGGGAGACTCCTGCATTGACCTGGTCTTTTTTATTTATTTATTTATTATTTTTTAAAAATATTTTATTCATTTTCAAGCAGAGAGATACAGAGAGAGAGGGAAAGAGAGTTAGAGATAGAGCACCAGGGCCACCACCTTGTGGGTCTGGCTTATGTGGGTCCTGGGGAATTGAACCAGGAGCCTTAGGCACTGGAGGCAAGTGCCTTAACTGCTGAGCCATCTCTCCAGCCCATTGACCTGGTCTTTATGTGCATATACATGTGTCTGTACATACATAGACATAAAAAAAATTAAAATCTCAGGGCTGGAGAGATGGCTCAGCAGTTAAGGCACTTGCCTGCAAAGCTTAAGGACCTGAGTTTGATTCTCCTGTACCCACATTTCCCAGTACCCACATAAAGCCAGATACATAAAGTGGCATATGCATCTAGAGTTCACTCGCAGTGGCGGAGGACCTGGTACACCCATTCTCTCTCTCTCTGTCTGTGCTTGCAAATTAATTAATTAAAATCTTCCCCCCACAAGCAGCCCTCAGTTTTGCTGGTTGTAATTGCTATAGAGGATGAGGCAGGAGGATCAATAGTTTGAGGCAAGCCTGGAACATACAGGTGACAGAGAGGTGCCACTGGGGCTCGGACAGGGTCTTCTGAGAGTGAATGACGGCCAAACTTTGTTGTACCAAAGAACTTGGCTCTATCATGTTTTAGTTACTGGACTTTTCCTGATGACTTACATTGTTTTGTTTTCTCTAGGAGTTCTGTTGGGATCATGGTACTTGGGACAGGGTGTATAGGCTTGAATGCATCCTGACAGTTGAGAGCATCTCAAGTCAGAGAAGATGAACCTCTAACCTAGGGCTGAAATTTTTTTTTTATTTTTTTTTTATTTTTTAAAGAGAGAGAGAGAGAGGGAGAGAGAGAGAGAGAGAGAGAGAGAGAGAGAGAGAGAGAGAGAGAGAGAGAGAGAGAGAGCGCACCAGGGTCACCACCTTGTGGGTCTTATGTGGGTGGGTTCTGGGGAATTGAACCTGGGGCCTTAGGCACGGGAGGCAAGTGCCTTAACCGTTGAGCCATCTCTCCAGCCCCCATAGGGCTGAAATTTAACCTTGGTTCTGGTTTGTTTTTCTGGGTAATAATCATTCAACAGATAATAAGGTCACTGACAGATTCAGATGAGTTATGACATGGGCCCTGCCCCTACATGCACATTTCCCACTAGTGATAAAAAGCTATATACAAATAACTAGGGTAGAAAGACTTAATACTGAGGCACAGAAAGAAGGGTAGGGATTTGGAGGTGGACTTTTGAAGAAAGGATCCAGGGCTGGGAGATTGATTGCTCAGGGGTTAAAGAGGCTAGTTTGCAAAGCCTGCTGGCTCAGTTCAGTTCCCTGGTGCCCATGTAGACCCAAGTGCACAAAGTGGCGCATGCGCCTTGAGTCTGCAGCCCTGGTGCTTCTGACCTGGCACTCATTCTGTAGTCCTGGGCTGGCCTTGAACTCTCCAGAGTTCTGCCTCCCGAGTGCTGGGATTAAAGATGTGTGATACCACGCCCAGCTGAAAACACATTTTAAAACAGGATCTAAGCATGCAGGAACACTTCAGGGGGAGCAGTGCAGGAAAGGGCACAGAAGTATGACAGTCAGAGAATATATGGAGAATGAAACTTGGAAAAGGACAGTGGAAACTGTTTGGGTTACAGCTTGGGACAACTCAACGGAAGTGAAAGCTGACATCCTTCCTAGGACATGGGTCCCTAGGGATTCATTCACACCCCTGTCAAGGTTCTCCTCTCCACAAGGTCTCATGTAGCCCAAGCTGGTTACATGAGAACTTCCCATGTAGCTGAAGATGACCATGAGCTGATTCTCCTGCATCTACTTCCCAAATGCTGGATTGGGGCTCCTAATTTGGTTCTTTTGGCATTTGAGGAAAACAGTCACCCTCACAGCTAACTACAGCCTTAGCCTAAATACGCCACTAAAAAAACCATGGAAACCGGCTTCTTTTGGTGTCTATCTTCCCTTCTTTTCCAGGTTATTCCCCTTTTCTCCTGCTTTTCTCACTTCTGCAATTTGATGTGGACGCATTGGCTCTGAGGGGGCTTCAAGGGAACTTGACGTCTCAGCACTCAGGCTGAGGTAGGTGGAGCACTGCAGGCTCCAGGGCAACCACAGGAGCATGGTGTCAGTTTTCACATCTGGAGTCCCTGCCTCCACGAAGATCTTTGGATCTCTTTGAGTGCCACACAGGGGGACACAATGGTGTGCCCTTGGGTCTACACCTCGTGGATGGGAGAATAGTTTTGTCTTGTCTTCTCCCCTCTCCCCAGTCATTCTGTCTAGCCCAAGTTGAAAAGGAAGGCTTTGTTTTGAGGCAGGGTCTTACTCTGGCTCAGACCTAAAGTCCACTCACTCTTTGGCCAGATTGGTCTTGAATTTAGGAATAAACCACTTCAGATGGTTTAAGTTTTTTTTGTTTTTGGAAGGGGTAGGGTTTCACCATAGCCCAAACTAACCTGGAATTCTGTAGTCTCAGAGGCTGGCCTTGACCTCACAGCAGTCCTCTTCTGCCTCCCCAATGCTGTGATGAAAGGCCTGTGCCACTATGTCCAGCTTCCTTTTTATTTTGAGACATTTTTTTTTTTATTTTTTATTTTTTTAAATATATTTTTTTTAAATATTTATTCATTTTCAAGCAGAGATACAGAGAGAGAGAGAGAGAAAGAGAGAGAACACCAGGGCCACCACCTTGTGGGTCTGGCTTATGTGGGTCCTGGGGAATTGAACCCAGGTCCTTAGGCACTGGAGGCAAGTGCCTTAACCTCTGAGCCATCTCCCCAGCCCTATTTTGAGACATTTTATAAGCTGCCCAGGCTGGCCTTGAACTTGTTATCCTCCTGGATAGCTGGGATTTCATGCCTGAAAAGCCCAGGTTCTTCTGCTTAAAGCTCTGGGGGGCATTGAGACCAAGGATACACTTCCCAAGACTACTCTGTGTCTTATCAGTGTGGAAAGGGTCCATCCCATACTCAGGAGGCAGGAGGATCAGGCATTCAAGATCACTGTTGGCTACATAGGCAGTTTGTGGCCAGCCAGGGTTATTTATGAATGAGATTCTGTCTCAACAACAACAAACAAAAGATCTACTTGGAGGAGATTGAATCTTGGTCTTTTAAAAGTTATTTATTTGTAAGGAGAGAGAGAAGAGACAGAAGAGACAGAATGGGCATGCCAGAGTCTCTTGCCGATATAAAATCAAACCAGATACATGCTTCACTTTGTGCATCTGGCTTTGCAGGCAAGCGCCTTGAATGCTGATCCATCTCTCCAGCCCAGAATCCTGGTCTTAGTTGTCCTTGGTTGTGTGACTTTAGGCAAATTGTTGACTTCTCTTGAGCCTTCCCCAATCTAGAAATCTGATATACCACATAATGCCTGCCTTGTGGATTTCTTTTTTTTTTTCTAGATTGAGTTTAATGCAAATTGTCTAGTTTATCAACAGCTCTTACCCCTCCCCTCACCCAGTTCCTACCTTCAGCTTATGAATCTAGCTCCCTCCCTCCCTTCCTTTATTTTCTTTTCTTTTTATAGGTTCCCTGTGTAGTTCAGGCTGGCCTAGAGCTTTCCATTCTCTTGCCTCAGCCTCTTAAGTCTTGGGATTTCAGGCATGTGTCACCACACCCAGCCCTACTGGTTTTTCCTAGCTTGTACTTCATGCCAAGCTTTGGGCCAGGTTAAAAAGGGATGACTAGCTAGATATGGTTTCTGGCTGGGAATGACCCACAATCTAATGAGAAGACTGACCCGTAAACAACTAGCTTTGTGGGGTTTCTTAAATTATGAGCAAAGGCTGAATCAGCAATATGCATGTCTCCTCCGTGCACTGGGCCTGGAAGGACAAAGAGGCCTTCTTCTCAAACTCTACCTGCTCTCTTCCATATAAAGACTGAATCCAGCAATTTGTATGGAGTCTGTCTTCCCCACCTCACTCTCTCCTGCCCTTCAGTAAATGGTTCCACTAATAATCATTTCTAGAACAGATCCAAGGCTCGAATCTATCCAAGGCTCATAGTGGCTTTGTTCTTATCTTCAGACACCCTTACTCTTAAATCTTCTAAAGTTCAACTTCTGAATTCCAAGTGTAGAAAGGCAGGGAGCCTAGCCACAGCTGTTTGAGTCTAACGTTTTGGGATTTATTTGAATAAGGCAATGAAAATGAGCAAGTCCAAGGCATGCTGACAGCTGGACCACGGAATTGTATTGGCAGGTTTGGGATGGATAGCTTGTAGTTAATTGTAGTTAACCAGTAGTGAGAGAGAACCCAAGGTCACACAGTGTTCTTGGTCCAAAAGACATTCATTAATTCAGCAGAGAGTTGTGTTTAGGAAGCTCTGCCACAATCCCAGTCACTTCATTGAAAGATGTGACTGTCAACAGTGTTGAGAGTGGAACCAGACAGAGCTGGGGAGAGAGGGGAGGGTTCCCTGAGAGAGTAACTTCTCAAGATAAGCCACAGTTCTTTTTCTTTTAATATGTACACACACACACACACACACCACACACACGTGTGTGTGTGTGTGTGTGGTGTGTGTATTTAAGCAAGAGAGTGAGAAAGTATAGGCATGCCAGGGCCTCTAGCCACTGCAAATGAACTCCAGAGACATGAGCCACTTTGTGCATCTGGCTTTACATGGGTGCTGTGGTATTGATCCCAGGCTGTCACACTAACCATCTTTAGCTATCTCTCCAGCTCTCCTCTCTTCTTTCCTTCCCTTTTCTTTCTTGTGGAGGAGGAAGAGGTTGGACAGAGAGATAGGATCTCTCTATGTAGCTAAGTCTGGCTTGGAGCTCATTCACTTAGGCTGACCTCAAACTCAAAGCAATCCTTCTACCTCCTCCTCCTCTTAAGTGCTGGGATTACAGGCTTGTGCCACCATGCCAGGCTTATATTTAAGACCTAGTTTCTCAATAAGATCTTTTTTTTAGCCACTATGCCCAATTTTAATTCTTGTGTGTGATGTATGTGCATGTGTGCATGTATGTTTGTACGTGTGTTAGGTGCTTGTGCATATGTGTGTGTGTGCATGAATATGGAGGCTAGAGGCTGATGTCAGGTGTCGTCCATACTGGGACAGGGTTGGTCGGTCGGTCTGTCTGTCTGTCTCTGTCTCTCTCTCTTTGAGCTCTCTGATTCAGCTAGTCCACTTAGCCAGCTTGCTCTGGACCTCATCTTGTCTTGTCTTCTGAGCACTGGGATCACAAGCAGGCTGCCAAGCCTACCTAGCATTCATGTGGGTTCTGGAGACCTGAGCTCAAATGCTCATGCTGGCCCATCTCCCCAGCCCTCAACAGATCTAAGTGGCTCTTTTTCAGTGTAGTCCAAGTACAGCCCTATCTAGGTGCTGGGGAATAAAGCAGCTCTCTTTGGGTCACGCCATGGGAAAGAATTGCTTTGAAACTGGGATTGTCATCTCTGAGCATGATCAAATACGGAAGAAGAGGCTGGTGTTGAAGGGTGGCAGTCTGTTAGGCCTGCAGGGAAAGGGCAGATTGGGCAGCAGTGGGGGACCCAGTATCTCCTGGCCTGCATCAAGTCTGAAACTTTATTTTGATGAGTTTGGCCCAGAGCTGCAGCTCAGATTGCCTGGGGGTTTTGTGGGGGGAAACTTGGGAGAAGATACCTAGGTCTGAAGTCTGACATGCTGTAGGGGTTCAGAAGGGACTTTCAGCCTGGGCAGGGTCACTTTGAAAAATGCCTTATGGAGTATGCTGGCCTCTGAAGGGTCGCTGAAGGCAGAACTGGAAATGTTTCTGCTATCAGACAGCAGCCAGTAGACCCATCAGAGGTTCATGTGGTATGGCTTATTTGGCTGTGACCTCAGTACCGAGTTTAAGACACTGTCTACCATCTCTATTGAATTGTTCCCTGCATGAATTGACTTTCCAGATTGTTAATGATGAGTTGCATTCCCGGTGTAATGCCAGTTCTATTTATATATAAACATATTTTAAATCAAAAGACCTTTATTTTAAATAAAGTGGAATAAACTTGCTACTTTCTTTAAACTATTGATGAAGATTTAGATATTTTTATGTATATTAAAGTAAGGAGATTTAACAAAACCAATATGATTCCACTGATGTTTATTCCTTTTATGTGGCTAACGTTTTTCAGGGGTCTCCGATGCGCTGAACACAGACCTGAGAAACCGCTGTGAAGGGTGGGCCAGGAGACTGGACATTCCCAACGTTGTGGGATAAAGTGCCTCTCTAGAGAGATATGTGCTGGAGAAGGGGTTGCCACTCTGTTTTGGGTCGTGTTTGCATTGCTATTAAGAGTGAGTAGGAGGCACACTAGATGAGTGAGAACATTGCAGGCAACTGAACTAAGCTGAGAACACAGGGCAGTGATGGACCTGGTGGGTTGGAGAAACAAGTTTGGAGTGAAGTGGGAAGGTGATGAGACTGAAGAGAACTGGGCTTTTGGTTGAACTGTGTCCTGTAGTCTGCTTAGGAACCAGTGCAGGTTGTGAAACACGAGAGAGATGTGATCCGATTGTGTTTTATAAATAGAATTCTAGAATGGGCTGGAAAGATAAGAGCTGAATCAGGGAGTCCAATAAAGAGAGCACAGTCATCACAGTGGGAGGATGGGGTGCAGGCAGCACTGCCCAGGACCCAGGGTGGTTGTGGGAGGGTAGAGATGGATGCATAGCCAGGCCTGGGAGAAGCGCAGTGGTAGAGTGCTTGTCTGGCTTGTGTCCTAGGTTTGATTCTCAGCCTAAAAACAAAAACAACAGCAACACCAGGGCTGCTTTAGGGATCATGAAAGGAGAGAGAGAAGAGTAAGTACTGCCTGTTTGGGCTATGGGTCCTTCAAGAAGAAGAAACATGGCTGTGGATATAGATAGCTCTGTTGGTGGAACCTAGGCTCAATCCTCAGAACTCTAAACAAAAGAAAAAAGAACTGGGATGGAGGTGATGGGAACTACAAGATAGAAGAAAAAAAAAGATATTTTTGGCTCCCCCCCCCAAAATATTTTTCTTTATTTATTTGCCAGGAGAGAGTGATAGAGGAGAGAGACAGAGAGCATGGGCACACCAGGCCCTCCAGCCTCTGTAAATGAACTCCAGATGCACACACCACTTTGTGCATCTAGCTTTACATGGGTACTGGGGAATTGAACCCAAGTTGTTAGGCTTTCCAGGCAAGCACCTTAACCACTGAGCCATCTCTTTGGCCTATTTTTTTTTTTTTGTTTTTTTGAGGTAGGGTCTCGCTCTAGTCCAGGCTGACCTGGAATTCACTCTGTAGTCTCAGGCTGGCCTTAAACTCATGGCAATCCCCCTACATCTGCCTCCCAAGTGCTGGGATTAAAGGCATGCGCCACCACGCCCATCTTGGCCTATTTTTGAGGTAGAGTCTCACTGTAGTCCAGGCTGATCTGGACTCACAGTTACCCTCTTATACATGCTCAGGCTGGGATTGAAGGTGTGTGCCACCATGCCCAGCTTCACCTAATTTTTTTGAGAGAGTCTTACTTACATTGAAGCTGGAGCTCACTGATTTCAGTTATACAAGCTACCCAAGAAGCCCTAGAAGAGACTCCTGTCTCAGACTCCCTAATTTACAGGCACATACCACCATACCTGGCTTTTACACGAGTCTTGTGATCCAGACTCAGGTCCTTATGCTTACACAATAAGTACTTTACTCAGTCAATCACCTTCTCCTTTCATAATCCTCCTACTTTTAGGTAATATATTTGCATCCATATTTAAATCTAAGGGATGTAGATCAGTTGGTAGAGTGCTTGATCCCCAGCACTGTATAAACTGGGGTGGCAAATTTGTAATCCCAGCACAGGAGGTAGAGACAGGAGAACTAGAAGTTTAAGGTTAATTTCAGGCCAGCCTGGACTACATGAGACCCTGTCTTACAAACCAACAAGTCTAGATTATGCATGTGAAAGAACTGGCTGCTTTTCTTCTTAATTTTGTTCTTATTTTAACTGCATAGCCTACTTTAATTCTCGCTGTTTTGTATATATGTTTTTGTAAGTGATGTTAAAATCTTTTTTGGAGCTGGGATTTGTAGAAGGAAAGAAAGCAGCCATTGTGCCTCAGCCACATGTTCTTAGTAACTTGTCTGCAGACAGATGCTTGGAGGCTCTTTACATTATTCTTACTGAAATTGTAACAACAGCCTACGTAATACCTGATTTAGCTGATAGCCAGCCAGCAACAGCTACTTCTGCCCAATACCTAGTAAATGCCATGCACGTTGCAGACTGTTCAAGGGAACTTTCTTTTTTCACACAGATGTTCGAGCAGATGTGAGTGAGCTTCCCCAGGTAAAGCGCTGCACTGAGGGCCATGAGGTGTATTGGCTCTGCTTACAGATGTTGCAGACGCACGTTCAGCAGCCAACCCTGAATGGACTCTGTAAACTGGCATGCTCTGTGACCTCACTGACATCAAGGACAGATACAGTTGCTATGGGGCAGTAGGATTCCACTGGCAGACATTAAAACATGGAGTCAGGACTTTAAATAGCTGAAAGAATCTTAGAGATCGTGTAGGGTTGTCATGTAACAAAATCCCCTAAAATTAAGACTAGACCCTATATTCAGGGTTGCAATGAATGTTTGGCTTTGTTTCTGAAGGAGAATGCCTTCTTGCTATCCAGGCTGTTTTTCACTACCCATTACATGGATTTGAAGTTACCACCTGGGTTCAGTGCTGTAAAAGAGGTATTTATAGAATGTTACTGATATTTTTGTGTGTGTGTCTCAATCCTTATCTTATGGAAGCTAGTCTTATTATGTAGTGCTGGCTTGCCTAGAACTTGTAATGTGGACCAAGATGACCTTGAATTTGCAGTAATCCTCCTGTCTCTGCCTCTCAAGTACTGGGATTATAGGCCTGAACTATCATGTTCATCTCATAGCACTTGTGATAAGGGCTTTTCAGAGAAGTATTCTTTTTTTTTTTTGGTTTTCCCAGGTTGACCTGGAACTCAGTCTGTAGTCCCAGGCTGGCCTCAAACCCACAGTGATCCTCCTGTCTCTTCCTCCCGAGTGCTGGGAGTGCCCACCATGCTTGGCTCAGAGCAGTTTTCAGTAGTCCATCCTAAGACTAGTAGAGGTAGCCAGAGGTAGCATTTCCAATGCAGTGATAGTGGTCTATTATTACGAACGACAGCAATAATAGTATCAGGTTCCTATCTAAGCCATAACATTTTGTTAAGTAATAAATAAGTGGATGAGTTTAGGCCACCATGAATCAACCTGGGCACAGGAGCATGGTCCCTTCGGTCTTGGGAGTTGGACGAACTCCTATGCCCTTTCTTCCTTGCTGGTGAGGATGACAAGCATCAAGGCTATTGAGTGTCAGCCATGTACCAGGAACTGTTGGAATGTCTCTTGGATTCTCTGTCAACTCTTTGGCTTCCTTTAGGAGGTAAGCTCTGATGTTTCTCCTTTCAGGCTGTTTGCCCAGTGGTAATGCAGTGAGTGAGAGGATCCCAGACTGAATCCAAGTGCACCTGCCTCTAGGTCCTGTGCTCTTTGCTGTGTAGCCCAGGCTGGCCTGGAATTCACTATGTAGCCCTAAGCTTCCCTCAACCACAAAACAATATTCCTGGGATTCAAATGCTGGCGTTGCAGGTGTGCCTGACTATGCCCAGCTAGACTGCGTCTTAATGGACAAGTGAGGTGTTATAAATGAAGGTTATACCACCATACTTGGGGAATGGCATCAACCAAGCTATGGGATTGTGAATGCAAGTGTATTGTGTTAGGGTGTGTTGTTGGGTGGTTGGGGTGGGGGGCTAATTGCAGAGTTTGGTCCAGGTCATCACTTTTAAATAAGTATCTAAGAGTTCTTTTTTTGGCTGGATGTGTGGCGCATGCCTTTGATCCTAGTGCTTGGGAGGCAGAGGTAGGAGGATCGCCATGAGTTTGAGGCCACCCTGAGACTGCATAGTGAATTCTAGGTCAGCCTGAGACCCTACTTTGAACACGCCCCCCCCAATAAAATAGCTCTTTTAAAAAGAATATTTTATTTGCAAGCAGAGGGAGATAGAAGAGAGACAGATAGAGAGAAAGGGCACACCAGGGCCTCCCGTAGCTGCAAACGAAGTCTAGATGGATGTGCCACTGTGCATCTGGCTTTATGTGGGCACCAGGTGGTTAGGCTTTGCAAGCAAGCACCTTAACTGCTGAGACATCTCTCCAGTCCGTCCGTCCATCCGTCCTTCCTTCCTTCCTTCTTTCCTTCCTTCCTTCCTTCCATCCATCCATCCTCTTTTGTTGTCTGTCTGTCTTTGGTTTTTTTTTTTTCATCCCTGGGTGGGCATGAACCATGTCTTTTTGTTTTTTGAGATAGGGTCTCAGTCTAGCCCAGACTGATCTGGAATTCACTCTTGTAGCCCAGGCTGACCGTTGAATTATGTTGCTGAGAATGGACTTGAGCTTTTGTTTTTGCTTACTTGGATTTTTTTTCCCATTAAATAATTTATTACATTTCCAAGAGGATTCTTTGGCTAAATCCTCTCATTTAGTCCCCTTCCCTTTTGGTATTTTCTGCTTTTTTCTTTTTAACTTTTTACTGATAGCTTTCATAATTATAGACCTGCAGCCTCAAGCATGTGGTGTCTTCATTGACAACAGTCTGTATTGTTTTGGGAGTATCAGGGGTCTACTGACCAACAATTCACTGAAAGGTATCACACCCATTTTCTTGTAATAATCTATGGCTTCTGGGCACAGCATTATCCACCCACATAGGGTACCCGTGTAAAGCCTTCACAAAGTGGTCCATGGGTCTGGAGTTCATTTGCAGCCGCAAGAGGTCTTGATGTGCCCATTCTCACACATACTCTTTAGCTCTTTCAAATGAGTAAATAAATAAATATAAAGAACTTGGCCAGTCTTAAGGCTTGCAAGGTCCACTGCTGTTCACTAAAGAATTTTAAAAATATTTTTATTTAGTTGCAAGGTGAGAGGGGGAGAAAGAATGAGAGAGAGGAAATAAGTGCACCAGGACTTCTTGCCACTGCAAATGAACTCCAGGCATATGTGCCACTTGGTGCATCTGGCTTTACATGGATACTGGGGAATCCAACCCAGGCTATCAGACTTTGCTAGCAAGTGCCTTTAACTGCTGAGCCATTTCTTCAACCATAAAGAATATTTTAAAAAACCCCAATACTGAGCCAGACATGGTGGCTCATGCCTACAGTTGATGAGTTTGAAACCAGCCTGAAGCTACCGAGTAAGTACTAGGTCAACCTGGGCTAAGTAAGACCCTGCCTCAAAAAAATAAACAAAAAACCCAAAACAAAGACCTTAATACCAACACATCTCTATGGCTCCTCCAATTTTAGCACAACCTTGGGTCACCTTGTAAAGAAATAGATTTCGAGAGATGCGCCAGTTCACTACCTCCTAGGGATGCTTCAAGCAAACAAACAAGCTCCTAAAGGAAGGAGTTGTCCACTCATTTCTCTGTGCACAGGCCTCAGGTTTAACTTGAATATGAAAAAGTGGAGACATAAGAATCCTTTTTTTTTTTTTGTTTTTCGAGGTATGGTCTCGCTCTAGTCCAGGCTGACCTGGAATTCATTGTGTAGTCTCAGGGTGGCTTTGAACTCATGGTGATCCTCCTACCTCTGCCTCCCGAGTGCTGGGATTAAAGGCGTGCCACCACGCCCAGCAAGACTCCTTGTTTTGTCTGTCCTTCTTTTTCCTTTTTCTTTATTATTATATTTTTTTCTTTTAGTGATTTTGAGGTATGGTCTTGCTCTAGCCCAGGTTGACTTGGAATTCACTATGTAATTTCAATGTAATCTCAGGCTGGCCTTGAACTCACTTCTGCCTCCGGAGTGCTGGGATTAAAGGTGTGCACCAGCACACCTGACTCCTGTTTTTAAAGCGGTAACATCACTTTGTTTTCACGAACTACCAAAAATGCAGTTTGGTATGTATTGTGTGTCAGCCCTGTGTAAGCATTCAGGCCATCTCATTTAATACTTAGTGCCCTGTGTGGGTTGTTATTTGTTGATTGAAGAACTCACCAGAAGTCCTACCCAGCTAGGAAGGAGTAGGACTGGTTTGTGAGATTACAGAGCCCACTTCTGCTCCCGTCTTTGCCCACTCTCCCTGAAAACACCCAGTGTCATCAGCACCCCAGGCACGCCTCGGGATGGCCTGTCCTGGCCCTGGAGGAGATGCTCCCATGGCTCCAGGTGGCTTCCAGATCACCTCTCACTTTCCTCATGGCTCTGCCAAGAAGAACAAGTGTCTGTCTCCCTTCCCTCTGGTGATAGTCGGGAGCCAAAGGATATTTTTTTTAAAAAAAATATTCATTTTCAAGCAGAGAGATACGGAGGGAGGGAGAGAGAGAGAGGAGAGAGAGAGAGAGAGAGCAAGCACCAGGGCCACCACCTTGTGGGTCTGGCTTATGTGGGTCCTGGGGAATTGAACCCGGGGCCTTAGGCACTGGAGGCAAGTGCCTTAACCGCTAAGCCATCTCTCCAGCCCCCAAAGGGTATTTTTATTGTCGATTTTATTAGTTTTGCAGCTGACCTGGAACTCACAGTGATCCTCCTCCCAAAGGCTGAGACTACAGGCATGCGCCACCTCGCCCGGCTTGGAAGTAGTCTTGACTCCTTGTAGAAAAAGTATTTGTCAGGACAGCCAGGTGTGGTGTGCTCCCTATGTATGCATTTGCCTTCTGAGGTGGTGTAGCTAAGATCTAAAATAATCATAATATTTCACATTTTTCTCTTTCCATGCTGATCAGCATGAACCAGCTGGAAGTGGTGGAAAAATCTTCCTTTAATTTCCACTGTGATGGATTATTAGTTCACTTAAAATGTTTAATTTGTACACATGCCTTCAGGCCTTTCAGTATCAAGCTCATATGATTATTATTGGAAATTCCTTTGGACTTAACAAAGTGCTCAATGAGTTGGACTCAGGTAGTGTGGCTCCATTATCAGGGACCAAAGTCCAAAAATGAAAATATGCCGGGTTCTGCAGTCTTATATGCTCAATTCCTTCCTTTTCAAGAAAAACCATACCATTTCCTTTCCTAAGTGTTAACCCAAAGGGGCAACATTTAAAACTCTCCCATAAAGGCAAGATGCACACTGGATGATTGCTTTTCAGTCCTCACTTGGCTCCTCCCTCCTTGTTAGACATACAGGCCTTTTCTCACTTTTCTGAGTCTTTCTAGCCCATCCTGGACCAGCTGAGCAAGATGCGTTCCAAGACTCCCCTTTCCTTCCCTTTCCCCTTCCCCTTCCCTTTCCCTTTCCCCTTTTCTCCCCTCCCCCACCAGAGGTAGAGGTAGGGTCTCACTCTAGTCCAGGCTGACCTGGATAGAATTCACTCTGTAGCCTCAGGGTGGCCTGGAACTCATAGTGATCCTCCTACCTCTGCCTCCTGAGTGCTGGGATTAAAGGCGTGCAGCGCCATGCCCCACCCCTTTCTTTTCTTGATTGTAGGGGAAAGGAGTCACCTCTTGTTGAGGATGCCCATGAATTCATATTAAAGGTCGAAGCAGCAGAATGGGTCTGTCACAGCCAAAGTTAAAGCTAGTGGTGCCAGCCTTCCAGGGTTTTCTAGCACCAGGCTGCCAGGGCCATAGTTTACGTAGTCGTTGTGTTTTTTTTTTTTTTTGTCTCTTGTCTATTTGCATGTGGCTGTGGTGAGGAGTGAATGTGCCTGGCTACGTGTTTGTGACGTAGTCAACGTTTTCTAGACTGCATGCTTGTTCTGCAGAAAGTGGCTGTGAATAGGCTTTGGGATTCAGCGCATAACCAGAAACCTCTGCCTGTGTACTTTTTTTTAAGGCTTCCTACAGAAGAAAAGTGAGAAAAGAAATAATTCTACTCCAGGGAACTGCATGCTTGATAAGCTGTCTGCATGCATAAGAAAACAGGCAGCCAGGGCCGTTGTTTCCCTTGCTTCTTGGTGTTTGTGTAAGGCCCGCAGGTCCAGAGCTGCGACTGCTCTCCACTGGGCAGCCAAGGCCACGGCCCTCAGAAGCATTTGGCCTACAATCCTAGCCCTAGGGAGGCTGAGGCTGCAGGATTTGAGTGTCTGGTCAGCCTGGGCTCAAAACAAACAACAGCAACAACAAAACAAACCAGAAGTGTCCAGCCTGGGATGGGGTGGGGAGTGTTCTGCTGTCTTTCCCCAGCCTGCCCTCGCTATTTCCTTAACCTAACTTGACACAGCTCCTCCTCTTGGAAAGTCTGTCCTTCCTAAAGGTTCCACTAAATCCTCTATCCTGCTCATAGAGTACCTAGCTTCTTTTTTTTTTCTTTTATATTCTTTTTTTTTTTTTTGGTTTTCCGAGGCAGGGTCTCACTCTAGACCAGGCTGACCTGGAATTCGCTTGTAGTCTCAGGGTAGCCTTGAACTCACGGTGATCCTCCTACCTCTGCCTCTCGAGTGCTGGGATTAAAGGCGTGAGCCACCACGCCCAGCTATATTCTTTTCTTTCTTACAGCGTTTTTGAGGTATGGTCTCCCCCAGCCTAGGCTGATTTGGAGTTCACTATATAATCTCAGTGTAATCTCAGGGTGGCCTTGAACTCACGGTGACCCTCCTACCTCTGCCTCCCATGTGCTGGGATTAAAGGTTGCGCCACCACGCCCAGTTTACCTAGCTTTTTCTACCATCTGAAACCTTTTGGCACCCAACAGCCTTAGTTTACCACAGTCTGATTTGCCCATTTACCTCACACACTTCAGGGCATGAGGAAGGGCCTCTGGATCCAAGGCCTCATGAGTCTTCCTTCTCTGTGTCCTGTTTTGGCCAGGCCTAACTGAATCACTCCATCTCCTTCCCGTGTTTCTGTGCTGTTGAGTGAAAGCTGATCCCCATGGTAAGAGCAGAGGTGGGGGACAGCAGGGAAGATAATTAGTCACACCCTGGTCTCTGTAGGTCTGAATCCTCTCATATAGGTGTGAGATGTAGATTGGCTGTAGAGCCCCCTGTCCTTCATTCCATTGCTGGGGTGGGGTCACTCCAGAGCCTAAGAGTGATGGCTACCGTAACTGCTTTGGTGCAAAGAACAACCAGAGAGGAGGGCCGCTTCCCTTTGGAAGACTTAGCTCCCGTGGGCTTAGAGGAACAAGACGACTACTTGCAGGCTTTCTCTTAAATGTCCACATGGATGGAGGCAATCCAGCATGGAAGATCTGATCTCATTTGCCTTCCTCCTGTCTCTCTCTAAATAATTTAATCATCAAAGCATGATGCAGGTGTTAATTAATACTCATGGCTTTCCTGGGAAGTAGGCAAGTGGGAACACTTCCCCCATTAGTGAAGTCTAGAGACTAGACAGGTGTTAGGGCCTCAGGTGGGTGAGCCACAGAGAAGCAGAGTGAGACACTGGACTCGCTCCTTTGGGTCCCCTGTGAGCTCAGCCTTCCATTCCCAGTGGCCTTGATTACCAGTAGAACAAACAAGCTGATGCTTCATGGTCGGAGAGATACAAGGAGTAGTGAGCAATCTGAGGATTGGGGGAAAATTCTGGTAAAAATCACTGTCTTTTTACTGGGCTCCTACTTCTGAGCAAAGGAAATCACTTCTCCCACTGGGTACCCTTTAGGGGTCCTGTTGATTGGGAAGTTGGTCCTTGGTGTCCCATGTTCAGGCCTTAAGCAGAGGCTTTGTGGGGTTTGCTCCCATGCAGACAGTAGCTTCAAGTGTTGCAGTAGTCTGGGCACTTGGAAATGGATGGGAGCTGTTGGGTGTATAGAAAAGTTAGAGGCTGAACTTCTCAAGCAGCTCACCTTGGTTGAATCAGGGGTGGATGTTCTTGAAGAGGTCCTCTTTCCGGTTGCTAGTCCATCTTCAATGCTGGTCTTTACCTCGGTATGGGCATGATGTCAGCTTGCTGGGTACCTGAGCAACTGCTGGAAGTGCTCTGTTAACACTGGTTCCCCCTGGACCAAAGCAGCAGGATGAGTGATTTAACGGGTGCCGTGTGAGGAGCAGAGAAGGGATCGTTTTATCCTACCAGTCTCTTTCCCTCTCTCTGGGTGACCCTTGAGCACTCCTTGCCTTATTGGAAACCTGCCTCCATCAGCTAACGGTATTTCCCTTTCCTTGGCACTGCAGGCTGCGAAGACCCAGCGCTAGACCTCTGCTTGAGGGTCCTTCCTCTGAAGACGTCACCAGTGTGTGGAGCCTGCCCCACACCCACCCCTGCCAAACCACGGCCTTTACCTGTGTCTTTCGGTGTTTTCCGTGCGACCCATCCTGTGGGAGTGCCTCGTGGGCTGCCCCAGAGTTCACCCCACGCTCAGCGGCGCCAATGGTGAAGATGACGAGATCCAAGACTTTTCAGGCATATCTGCCCTCCTGCCACCGGACCTACAGCTGCATTCACTGCAGAGCTCACTTGGCCAATCACGATGAACTCATTTCCAAGGTACATGTCTCCTGCCTACTAACTGCTCCTAGGGTTGCAGAGGTTTACAACTGGGATATTTGTATGCTTTTTTTTTATAAAGCATTTTTATTTATTTGCAAGTGTGGGGGTATATGTGGTATGGACACACTTAAGGCCTCTTGCCACTGCATACAAATTCCAGGTGCATGTTCTTTGTACATCTGGCTCTACTGGGAAATCAAAGCCGCGCCAGAAGGCTTTGCAAGCTCTTAACCACTGAGCCACCTCCTCAGCCCACTCAACTGAGAATTAACTCTGACTTGCAACAACAAGGTAACTTGGGAGATTAGATGTCATCCCTGTTGTCTTTGGGAGCTAGCAGCTTCTACGCCAGAGAAAGGTAGGACTAAGAAATAGTCAGAGACTTGCATTTTTGTTTGTTTGGCTTAAGTTGGAAGATGAAAAATGCCTTCTACTTGGGAAGTCAATCCTGAGGTGAGGAAGAGAGAGGGCCTTCTAGAGGGTGTTTTGTTTGTTTATTTTTGCTTTGAAGTGCCTGGCATTGAGCACTGACTCAGGTCCTCTTGCAAGTACTCTGCCACTGCGATGAATTCTCCACCCCGTTGTTGGTGGGTTATTAGCTAAGACAAGCAGCCCCTGGCTAGTCCCAAGGCAAGTTGTGGATTCTGAAAATGAATGTGCTTTGAGGGGCACAAAAGTGGCTTGTGGAGAGCTAACTGGCTCTGTGGGGACCTTTAGGGCTTGTCCATGAGGTAATATGGGATGACATTCAATCATAAGCAGAAGATAGAATGGAACCCTATTTTCCCTGAGCAGCCTTGGCAACTGCTTCTAAAGTTGGGGCTCGGGTAACTAATAAAATAAACCCAACATCCCAGTTATGCAATATAGGAACTGAATCCTTGAGGCAGCGTTCTCAGGGGAGCTATCTCCCTCCTGGCCCTGGATTCCCAAGGGAGGAGAAACAGGTTTCACTAGTCTAGATGACAGTGAGAAAGAGTTCATGGGAGGATTTCTCCTTAGACAGCATCTTTCCTCAGAGCCTAAACTTGATGTCATTAACACACAAACAAGCACACAGACTCACACTGAGTTAAAAATTAGTATTTCTGACCCGTTTACAAGAACTGCTGGAAAAGGTGGCCTTGCTTTCTCTGCCTGTGGTTTGGTAGCCACAGCCTGAGAGGGGTAAGGGCTCTAGTCAATCGTTCCAGAACATTCCTCTCCAGCTGGCTGATTTGACATAGGTGAAGTGAAGAAGACTGCCCAAACAGCCAGGTCTGTGGTAGTGGATTCCTCAATAAAGCCCAGGACTGAATCCTTTGTTCTAGTCTATTCTAGGGTATTTAGTAAGTACATGCTCGATGCTTCGAGTCCTCAAAGTCCTGGCTGGGCTTTCACTCTGCCCCACTTTCTCTTTGAATTTCTGAAAATTGTTTTTTATACTATTTATATTTTGGCCAGCTTTTAGCTTCCTTCTGTCTCATCTGACTCATCTTTTCGCAGATGCTCTTTGAGTTGGGGAGTGACCCCTTGTCTGTAAATTGGGATGTGGGAGGTGGTATCAGTTAGGGAAGAGGAGCAGCCAGGCGCTTGCAGTCAGGTTGGATTCCTCAGTACCCACGGACAGCCATTCCTTTTCAGTGGCTAGATGCCCTGGAACACCCATATATTCTCTCTCTTTCTCTCTCTGCTTGCAAATAACTCAATAAAATAATTTTAAATTCCCAGCGTTCATGAAGCTGAGGAAGGAGGATCACTGTGATTGTGAGGCTAGCCTGGGGCTGCAGGAGTGAGGCACTGCCTCAGAACAAACAACCCTGGCAAACCAGGATGAAAACAGAGGAGCGGATGCTTACTGTGAACAGGAGTTCGGGTAGAGGTCCTTGTTTGAACTGGGCCTAAAAGATGGACAGAACTTACATATGGATGGTGGCGCTCTGACCTATTGAGCCAGTTAATGGTGACTTGATGGTTTGTCAGTTCCTCACAATGTTTCAGGCACTTGAAACTAAGCGACCCAAATGTGCAGGGAGTGTGGGGTATGGCAGGTTTCTGCTAACAGTATATATTGACCTCCTCTTACGAGCTCCTTCACATCTTTGGTTGTGTTCTGTCAGAACTTGATATGAACTTGACCTGGTAAAAAGTAAACGATCAAATAATTGGATGGGGGTAGAGTTTGAGTCTTGGGGAAAAGGTGAGGAATAAGCAAAAGAGACCTTGTTGGCTCCGCGTCCTCCTTCCTGCCCCCTTTTGGAGAAAGAAGGCTCTTTCACAAGTCCAGGCCAAAGTCAGCACAGGCTTTGATTTCATTGGCTACAACCAGTGCACAGATGGGGTGCATTAGAGCCGGATGATTTAAAGAGTTGGGTGAAATGCCTGGCTGGGGAAAGAGTGAGGGAACTGTGGCTGGCATTGTACAAAGATTCCTTTATTTCGCTCCACAGCCACCCCCAGCATTAAATAATCTATACATTCTTATGCAGGTCTGCTTAATGGAAAGATCATTGCTTCGGCCCCCTCCTTGGAAAATGGGCCTTTCTTTTCATCCCCCCCCTTCCATTTAAGAAAGTTCAAGGAGAGAATGTCCCTCCTGTTCTCCCCTCTTGACTTAATCTCCTGTGCGGTTTCAGAATCTGCCCAGTGGGAGTTAAGAGCTGGGGCGGTGCGGCAGTACAGCTCAGCCAGACGTCGTACTTGTAACAGGGCTTTTAGTCAGAAGGCTTGGCATTTGTTTGGCCAGAAAAAAAAGCAAGGAGGTCTGCCTTCGTTATGGATAAAGGGACACAGAAATGGAGTCAGGCTCCCTTCCTGTCAGCGCTGCTAAGCCCTTGTGGAAAAGCATAGTTGTAAAGTTTTCACCCATTAGGGTCTGTACAGGCTTTCTCCCTGCCTAGCTCACTTCACCTGCAGGAGGCTTATTGCCAGTGCTCAAACCTCAGAGTCTCAGTTTCTTACTGAATAAAATGATATTCTCTGTGTTGAATGGTATCTTAAGTCCATTAAGGATGCTTACAACAGTAGACCCTAAACTGAGTGGCTTATATACAGAAGAAATGTTTCACAATTCTAGAGGCAGAAATTCAACATCCAGATTTTGGCAGTGGCTGGTGAACATTCACTTTCCAGTTCACAGATGGCTTTTTATCACTGTGGCCTCACTTAGTGGAAGGGGTAAAGGATACTTCCCTGGCTTCTTTATTTTGGGATTTTTTTT
>PVHP010014488.1:0-39009 GCA_004024765.1 Zapus hudsonius | reverse complement strand
GGGGGGAGGGGAGGGCAGTGGGGAATTGGGGATAACAACTCATTGTTTGCCCACTAAATGTTGTAACTCATTATGGACAATAAATTTAAAAAAAAAAAAAAAGTTGAATCTATGTCACAACTGAGGCATTGAGAGAAAATGAAGTATAAGTAGACAGAATGAATTGAAATGTCTAAGATAAATCATAGTGATGAAAATGGAAGGTGGAAATGAATTAGTTTGGATGAAAAGGAAATTTTTTGAAGTTTATAATGAAAAATTACATAATTAAAAATGGGAAGGAGTTGATATTGGACTGAAAAACTCAGAAGATTGAATTTAATAAAATACACAAGACAAATTGATTGACTTTTTTTTTTTAATGAAGTCTTGTTATATCGTTCAGGCTGGCCTCAAATTTATATTATAGTCTATGTTTCAGGTTGGCAATCCTCCTTTTTATTCTCCTGAGCAGCTGAGTTTATAGGCACATGTCCTATGCAGTTTACACTATGAATAGATATGTAATTTTTAAATTAAAGGCCAATTGTCAAAGTGTGATATATTCCCTAACTGTACACCAACATGTACATGTAAGTTTTTTTCCCCCAGTCTCCTGTTGTTATGTGATGTTGAAGGACTGAATTTGGTCCTGTTAAAGAACAGAATTCTCTCTCCAAGCCCTTCTCCTCTGGTCCCCTACACTCTGTGTGAAATGCTCCAGACTCTCCTCCTTCTCGCCTGTTGGATAGTATTGTAGGTGAATCCAGTGTCTGATGTCTGAATCTCCAACTGTGTGAGGCAGATTCCTCTTCCCATAGTAAGAAACAGAGAGTGATGCACCATGTGATGAACTGGATGGTTAACAATCCACCCAGGGACTTGACAGAGGAGGACAAGTAGAATAACATTAGCTTAGACCAAATTTTTACATATTAAATAGAGAAAAGAAGATGCCACTACATGAATGTTAATATTAATAATGTCCCTTTGAGAAAAAGATCATCTTAGTTATACAATGTAACACACATGAAACCTTGGAAGGATTCACAACTTCCCCTTGAGCAAGTCTTAACAGCCTTGTTGGAAAGTTTCTGCTCTCCATTCAGAGCAAAGGAGTAATCTTGCTTGTGCAGATGAGGAATGCACAGGGAAAGAGACCGGCTTCTCCCAGCCCCTTTCCCTCTATTCCTTACCACTAGCTCATGTATTCTACCCCTCATGCCATTCCATCTTCCTCAAATCTAATGTCAATGACACACAGGTCTATCTGTTTCCCTGGATCTTCATTTCTGAAGTCTCTTGGGCTGTGTAGTGCTTTTTTCTTAAATAAATTTATAAGCTTTGTCATATTAATCTTTTCCTATTATACTATCAGCCATGAACCTAAATGAGATTTACCCCCTGTGGGCCTGTGTGTGTGTGTGTGTGTGTGTGTGTGTGTGCTGTGAAGTGATGTGTAGTGTGTGCACATGTGTGTGAGCAGATGTGTGAGAACATGCTACATATGTGTGCATGTGGAGCCCATTGGCAAACATTAGATGTCCCCTCTATCATGCACCTGTTTATCTGCCTGAAATGGATTCTCTCACTTTTCTGTCAGCCCCAGAAATTCTCTGGTCTCTGTCCCCTGCAGAACTGGGATTATAGACCATGTGGCCATGCCCAGCTGTTTTATGTAGGTGTTGGGAAATGGAACTTAGGCATTTCTCAGGCTCTCATGCTTATGGGCATGAAAGTCTTACCTATGAACCAAATCCACAACCCCAGAAGACAGTTTCCTTTATAGTGCTTAGAACCAACCCAGTGAGAGATGACTAACACATCTCACTCACTGTGAGGCCCAGAATGAGGAAGACATTCTGGGGCAGCAGATAACAAGCAGATGAATGGTAAGAAATCTCACAGAGCGTGTTTGGTGCCTGGTGGAGAGAAGAAAGTAGCAATCTCCTTTGGGTCTTATCCATATTCTGCCCAGCAGCATTAGAAACTTGCTTGGATGATGCCTAGGGGAGTAATGCCTGCTGTGTCTGGCTAAATGCATATATAAAACCCACCTAACTGCCTTACAAGCACAATTGTAATATGCTTACCCATATATTAATGCTATTCTCACTTTTGGCTAGAGAAGTTTCCCTTTTTCAGATGGCAGAGACCACTGGGATAACTCAGAAGACACACAGTGCTGAGAAGAAATGACAGTGGAGTGTTCAGCACTGGGACATCTCTATCACACTTCCCAAGGCTCAGGGTCTATTGTGGAAGAGGTGGAGGAAAGATTGTAAGAGCCAAAGGAAGGGGAGGACTGCTTACAATGCAAACTTCCAGACACTAAATGGCCTTGATATTCATGACTTCACAGTGTCTGACACCACCTACAAAGACCACATAATAGGTAGAAAAGATGATGACATCTAAACAAAATAGAAACTAACTGAGAGAGGGAGGGGATATGATGAAGGGTGGATTTGAGGGTGGGAAAGAGAGAGTAAGGAAGAAATTACCATGGCTTATTTTCTATAATTATGGAAGATATCAATAAAAAGTTTTTAAAAACTCGCTTGGGTTATGAGTCTGGTTCATTTGGTCTGGATTCTTCCCTCCCATTCACAGCTACTTGTTAGAATGGAAATGACCACGAGAGACCACTCTGAAGGGAAAGGTTTTAATAGGAGGAAAAGCAAGCTGCTGGGCTATTTTCGCCAAAAGTGGCAAAAAAGCACGAGGCAAGTTCAGATCAGGGCTTTTAAGGGGAAAACATTCAGCCTGGGGTCCAGGTGGTCACATGAGGTTGGGTGGAGGGCTCAGGTGGTCACATGCTCTCAGGATCAGGACAGTCCCTCGGGCCATACTGAGATACAGCAGGTGTGGCTCTTGTTTAGGAGGGAATCTTTATCTATGACTCTTGTTGATACTTCTCTTGAGGATGGTTGGGGAAGAGGATCAAGGTGAAGCCTGAATTCGACCTAACACTACTATTTTTCTCTTTTTTTTTTTTTTTCTACTTGCTTTGTGTCTTGAGAACTTGACGATCATATCTCCTTCACACCTAGTATAAAATGGAGCAGTTTTGCATGGATTGGGTGGGTGGAGAATAATTTCCTTATGAAGGCATTTTTTGCATTTTAAAATATTTGTTTTAATATATATATATATATACATATATATATATATATATATATATATATATATATATCAAGTTATACTCTTTTATCTCTCTCCACCCTGCTCCAGTCTCCCTGGGCCCTCCTCAGTGGAGTTATGTATTCACTGGGGGGTTATGGAGGCCTCAGTCAGTCCCTGAAGGTTCACCGGGGAAATGAGCCATATGAAGGTTTCTTACTCAAAGAAAAAGCATTTTAAGTAAATTTGAGTTGGGTGTGGTGGAACACACCTGCATTCCCAACACTTGGGAGGTAGAAACAGAAGACTCTGAATTCCAGTCCACCCTCCACTGCATAGCAACCCCTGGACAGCCTGGACTATACAAGACCTTGTCTTGGAAAAAATAATCTGTCAGGCACACGCTGCTGGGATGAATCTCCAAACCAGGCACAATTCTGGGGAGGAAAGTATTCACTGAAGTAATAGACCCAAGGGAAGTTAAGGAAAAAGGCTGGTTCCCTTTCACAGAAGCAAGCAGAGAGAGAAACCCACCACCAGCACCTAAAGCAAGCACACTGTCACACTGTGACTCACAAAAATGCAGAACTGCCAGACTGGGGTTCCTGCTTTTCTTTTGCATATCTATCCCTAGTATTTTGCATCCAATTTGAAATACCTCAGGGCTAGACCCCAGGAGGCCAGGCCAAAGTGACACTTCCTCCAGCCAGAAGGCTGAAGATAATTCATAATTATAATAAATTCTCTTGGGGGACATTCACTCAAAGCTACCACACTATCTCTTTTTAATTTTGTTTTCTGTGTGTGTTGGGGTGGGAGGAGGGGGTGTACATGCCATGCTTCCTATGGAGGTCAGGGACAACCTCTGTGTGGTCCTGGCTTCTGCCTTGTTTGAAGAGGGTTCTCTTGTTCACTGCTATGGATGGAAGGCTTTGAGCTTCTACATGCTCTCTTGTGTATGCCTCCCATTTCATTGTAGGCACTCAGGGATTGCAGATGCTTCAGGTGAGTTCTGAGGATCTGAACTCAACTTGTCGTCTTGCCCAGCCATTGCTTTATCCACTAAGACTTCTTCCCAATCCGTGTTTTTCTTTGATGTTAATCCTTTGTTATTGGAACCTCAGCTATGGCCTAAAGATGGTAAGGAAACAGATTTCTGGACCTGGACTTTTGCTAGACCAAATGGAAAAGGAAGCAGAATGAAGCATCAGCTGGGAGCTTAGCCTAGTTTATAACTTCTGGATGCTGACAGAATTTTGTGGATTGAGACTCACCCAACAGAAAACTGTCAAGCCTTGGCACCGATGACTGACACTTTAGATGTGTGATTCCCAATCGTCACACTGTGACACACAGAGAAAATCACATTTAAATGCACACATGGATAAACGGGTATACTTGTGTATGGCTGGAATAACAGGAGAGTGACCAGAGCCCTTATAACAAAGCTAGCAAGCTTCAAATATGCCTTTCTTTTTCCCTCTTGTATTTGTTGTTTCTGGGAAAAGGTTGCTCAGTTTTCTTTATATCTAAAAATGTAAGATTAGACCTTACCAATGGCACATAAACAGAGATAACCTGTGGCATTTATAAAAGAAGATAATGAAAAAAACTGCACCAGAATCCAAAGTGAAAATGATCATAATGAAAACATTTTCTCATGGAGGAAAAAGTACCTGCTTCACAGAAACATTAACGTTCAACTGTTGGCCTGGAGAGATGGCTCAGCTGTTAAGGCACTTGCCGCCAATGCCTAAGGCCCTGGGTTCAATTGCCCAGTACTCACATAAGCCAGGCCCACAAGGTGGTGGCCCTGGTGCTCTCTCTCTCTCTCTCTCTCTCTCTCTCTCTCTGCCTCTCTCTGCTTGAAAATGAATAAATAAAATATTTTTAAAAAACTTTCAACTGTTACAAAAATCACATGAAAAGGACCAGTTACACCATGGCATGTTATTACGTAGTTCTAGAAATATCTTAATTAAAACACCCATCCAGGACTGAGCTGATCTATATTCTTCCTCACCTGTAACCCTTTCACAGCGAATGGAGCATCCCAGACGGGAAAAGACTGATCACAGGTAATTCATTTCATAAATGAATGCAATAGGAGTGAGGAAACCAGGTTCCTTCACATCATCATTAAGTGTGGCTAGTTCATTAAGGCGACATATTTCAGGAGAGAGAAGAAAAGTAATATTTATTAAAGGTCTGCTATCAGCACTCTGGGATCTGTTCTTAGCACAATCCTGAGATGTTTTGATTCAGGGTTGAGGGTGGATCCTGGCTCTTTTTGCATGCTAAGCAAGTTCTCTACCAGTGAATCATGGCCCCAGTCCCAAGAATGTTTTCCAAGATATTTCACATATTATGCAAAATTGTCTGACTAATTTTCTGATGCCACATCCATCATTTTCAGATGTGTTTACTGTCTCTACTTCCACCAGAACATAATGCTCTTGTCTTACAGAATATCAATTAGGGAGTTTATAGTAAAACTCTCAGAAAATGTAACCTTTACTTAATAAGTAATAACAACAATGTAACTGTGATTATTAATATTGATTATCAACCTGACAGAATGTAGAGTCAGCGTGGGATTATGTATATGAGGTAAACCTCTCAACATGGCCTGTGAGAGATTATCTTTTTTAATCGCCAACTTTTATCTACTTTATGCATTTTCCATTTTTTTAAATATGAAGGATCAAACCTAGAGCCTCATACATGTTAAATACGCACTATACTACTGAGCTATAACCTCACCCTTTGCTCCAGTTTTCTTTTTATTCAACTTATTTATTGTTAATAGTTAGAAACACTATATGAACAAGTTTTGTGACGGTGCCCCCATTTCCCTCTTCCGTGCTCTGGGATTGATGGAATGGTCTGGTCCATGGGATGGGGCATTATTAATTATACAAGAAGTATCCAGTTTTCTTATGTGTTGTTGTGGAGGGGGGCAATGTCTCTGGTTATTCCCCACATCATGGCTCTTAAAATCTTTCCACTCCCTTTTCTGAAAAGTACCCTGAGTCATGGTGAGTGAGTTTTAAGTCTGCTTTACTGTTGAGATCTTAAGACTCTTTGGATTTTTGCTTTGTGCTATTTTGAGTATGCTCAGAGTCTGTCTCCATTACCCTTGTGTAAGTGGGAAGACTCAACTGTGGACAGCTCTCTTCCTTGGGCTGGCATCCTAGACTGTATAAAAAGTAGAAAGCCGGGCTGGAGAGATGGCTCAGCGGTTAAGGCACTTGCCTCCAGTGCCTAAGGCCCAGGGTTCAATTCCCCAGGACCCACATAAACCAGATCCACAATGTGATGGCCCTGGTGGTGCGTGCGCTCTCTCTCTCTCTCTCTCTCTCTCTCTCATCTCTTTGCTTAAAAATGAATAAATAAAATATTAAAAAAAGAAGAGAGCCGGGCTGGAGGGATGGCTTGGCAGTTCAGGCGCTTGTCTACAAACCTAATGACCAGAGTTCAATTCCCCAATACCCACATAAAGCCAGATGCACAAAATGGCACATGCATCTGGGTCCTGGTACACTCTCGCTTTTTCTCTATCGCTCTCTTTCTCCCTTGCTTGTTCTCTCTCTCTCTCTTTGCTTGCAAATAAATATTTTTTTAAAGAAACAAGCTGGCTGAGCACAGTATTCATCACTCTGCTTCCTCACTGTGATGAATGGAAGCAGCTGACTTGAGCCACCATCCTTCCTCACCATTTATGTATGAACATGTGTGAGTGTGTGTGTGTCGCAGTTAGCCACACACAACTGGGATGAATCTCCAAACCAGGCACAGTTTATGGGAGGAAATGATTTATTTAAGATACAGATTCAGGGGAAGCCCATAAAAGTGAAAGAGGCTGGTCATCTTTCACAGGTCTGAGCAGAGAGAAAAACCCATCACCAACACCACACACACACACAACAGCAAACAGGCAGGAGGGGTGACGGCACACCAAGGAGATAATTTCTTCCCCTTTAGGGTGGCGTCTTGCAACCCTTCCCCAGATTTAATGGTTTCCTGAGTCTCTGGAATTTCCTTCCTGCACTGCCCACACAGGAAAGGATGCTTACTTTAACTCCTTTGAGCTTCTTTATATCCTGCCCCTTGCTGAGAGGCTGCCTTCCTGTAAACATCTTTAGATACCCACCCAAGATTACTTGAAAGGTCAAGTTGACAACAAAACTTAACCATCACAGTGTGTGAGTGTGTGTGTATGTGTGTGTTAGTGTGTGAGTGTGTGCGTGTATGTGTAAGTGCATGTGTGTTCAAGGTAAGACTTGACTCTAGTTTAGGTTGACTGAAACTCACCCTGTAGTCTCAGGCTGGCCTTGAACTCACTGTGATCTTCTGTCAGTGCTAGGATTGAAGGTGTGCACCAGCAAACCTGGCTCTTCAAACTAACTTTTGTCTGGTGCTTTGTCCCAGCTGTGATAAGGTAGCCAATCACCCCAAATTCATTTCTATTTAGGTTTCTAGACTAAAGGTTTTAAAGATATCACTATAGTTAGTGCTGTTTTGTTTTCTCATTTGGCTGAATTATAAGTCTCCTTATAGTGGTAACTACCAACCCTAATTTCTCACTTTTGGGGTATGGTCTGGGCCATGGGAACATGAAGATGAAAAAAAAAATGATGGAAGAAAACTCGCATCAGCTTCCAACTACTTCATAGGGAGGTGCTAGATGCAGATATAGACCTAAACAATGACAATGCGTGATTCATGAGACAAGTATCAAACATGAATAATACAGCATGATACATCAATATGTACACTGATATTAAGGCCTTCTAGAAGCAGAGATGATAAAGCAACCTCTATTAGGTAATGTTATATTTGAAATAGGCTTCATTGTAAGTTTTTTGAGCAATGACCCAGAATAACAAATTATCTAAGTTGCTAATTTGGTTATTGGGAAAAATAGCTAGAGTTTGAGAATTATTTTTGGCATCTATTTCTAAGCAGGAGACTAAGAGTGAATGTCAAGTTAGATATTCTCAAGTTCATAGGACATTTGGATTCTACACTTGTTTTCAATGGACAGAATTTGGTCCAAGACAGAGCTTCATAGTGATAATAAGAACTTCGTAGTGATAATTAGAATGAAATACAAAAGGAATAAAAGTAAGTAATTATATATATGATGATACCCTGTCTTAATTCATGTCATAAAATACTTGAGATAAGGCTGGAGAGATGGCTCAGCAGTTAAGGTGCTTGCCTGCAAAGCCTAACGACCAGGGTCTGATTCCCCAGTACCCACATAAAGCTAGATGTACAAAGTGGTATATGCATCTGGAGTTTGCAGTGGCTTAAGGCCCTGGCCCACCCATTCTCTCTGTCCATCTCTCTTTTCTCTGTCTCTCTCAACTTGCGAAAATATAAATTAAAAAAAATTGGAGCGGAAAAGGGAGCAGAAAGATTGTAGAAAGATTGTAAGAGCCATGGTGGGGGAGAATAGCCAGAGACATGGCCCCCCTCAGTAACAACATACAAAGGGGGTGGAACCGGGTTGACTCCTAGGCTATCCATAACCTTGTACCCCATGGACTGATCCAGACTGCCCACGGAGGAGAATATCCAGCTGATTGGGGACAGGGAGGAGGGAAATCGTGGAATTGGGGGCATCAACACATTATTTACTCATTCGGTGTGTCTAATTATGGATAATAAAGAGATAATTAATGTATATACATATATATTTTAAAAATACATGAGATGAGCAATCTATAAATGTTGGGAAATTTTTTTCTCATAGGTTAGAAGGCTGAAAAGTGTAAGCTAGAAAGTCTAGCATCTGAAAGGTCCTTGCTTGATTCATTTTCTCATAAAAGGAGGCCAAAGAAAATGACAGAAGTTAAATTCATCATTTTACAATGAACCCACTCCTTTGACAAGAAACTTGTGCTAGCAATAATGAGCCCATCTCACAAGTGTAATCAATCCATCATTAAAGCATCAGTAATCAGTTCTCACAGGCTACACCTTCCACCACTTTCATTCTGGGGATTAAATTTCTATCACGTGCTTTTTGGGGTGATCCATTCAAACCCAACTCTGGTTGAGGATGGGTGCCATTTGAATAAGATGTCTCTCTCTGCCTGATATTGGGGAGGGGCAATAACCCAAATGGAGAGTATATTTGTGTCTCTGTGTAATTAAATTTTGAGGAAATTGAACTTTTATATGCAACAAAATCCTTTCCAGAAATATGTCTGAGAAGCAAAGACACAAGAAGGAAGGGGAGAATAACCCAGCAGCTGCTGAGGTGCAGTGCGTCTCCTTCCATTTCCAAACCAAACTTGACTCTGGGTTTCTAATCCAAGAAAAGGAGTCGCTGCAGAAATGTGGAGCATATTTCGTCCTTTAACAAATTGTAGCTCATTAGCAACTAGGTACACTATCAAAAATACAACCCATATGGAAAAACAATAAATAAATCAGAGGACCCTGGCTGTCCAATGATGGGGGAGGATTTCCTCACATCCCTTGCATTATGCTATTTAGTTACATTATCTGAAAGTCTTTAAACCATAACTCATTATGTAAAATTTAATTTTATTTACCTGTGTTTTTTTTTTCTTCTGGACTGGGGAGCAAGTCAAGCTTTGGGCACATACTAGGTAAATGCCACTGAAGTTGCATCCCCATTTATTTATTTACTTTTGTAACTAGAGATCTATATGAGACAAGCCATATGGGTTAATTTTCTAGCTGGGAAACTGCTCTGAGAATTGGAAAGACTTCCTTTGGCTTTGGAAGAAATGATGGATATATGGTCATTTTACTATTTTTCCTGAGTCATATTTTATACTTAAGAATACTTCAATAGAATAATAGCATTGACATGCAATGTGGTTGCATATAAAATCGTTTTAGGAGAGCAAACTCCGGAGATATGTCCATGAAGACGTAGCAAAAATCTCCCCATATTATCATTGTGTATCAGGAGCTGGTGAGAGCTTTCAGCACCTCTAAGCCTCAACTCCATGGAAGGCTACCGGATTGTATCAAATTTCATCCAAGGTGAAGTTTTCACTCTGCCTTGCATTCACTTGTCTGAGTAGCCAGAAAAATTTAAATAATTTCTATGGCTTAATATCCAGCAGTGACTTATTCTGACATAGGGATTTTCTGTGGTTCTCCAGCTTTAGCAATTATATAATATTTATTCCATATCTTGATTCTGTTATTTTCCCCTTCGTAAGGTCATTCCACATTTCTTGCTCACTAGACCTCCAACTTCAGGCCACAAATCACAAACATTAATTTCCACTTGTCTTTGATTAATTGTCTGCTTTGTTATTCAGGCATTCCATCAACATGAATCATTAAGAATTCCTTAACAATTTCCTTCTCGTGTTTAATCCACTTATTAAATGTGTTTACAATTATTCTTCTAGTTTCATCGTAGTGCAGGCTTATTGCATTTGACTTTACTGATTTATGGTTTCTTCCTAAAGGGCTTCTCCCTCCTCGAGCCCTGTTGAATTAAATGCTTTCAGATACAATCAACCTGTTCATACATTGGGTCTTTATTGAATACTCTAGTACAGTTAGATGGGGGCACTGAAATCATGTAGTGAAAAACAAGGCTCTCTTGTTTTCTGAATGCCTTGTTATTAAATACACTTGTGTCATGGTTTGATCCAGGTGTCCCCCACAAACAAGTGAATGTGTTCTGATAGATTGATCCTCAGCTGATGGCAATTCGGGAATTAGAACCTCACTAGAGCTGTGTTGTTGGGGGCGGGCTTATGGGGGTTATAAGCCAGCTTCCCCTTGCCAGTGTTTGGCACACCTTCCTGCCGCTGTTTGCAGTGCTGTGGCAGAGGTGATGTCCAGTCCTCTGCTCATGCCATCGTTTTCCCTGCCAGAATGGAGTCTCCCCTCGAGTCTGTAAGCCTAATAAACCCATTCCTCCACAAGCTGCTTTTGTTTGGGTTCTTTCTGTGCAGCAACTAGAAAGCTGACCGTAACTATTTGACATATGTAAGCTGTGTGCACTTATCACTAGAATATGTCACTAGGGGAGGGAAAATGATGGTTTGTCAGGTATGTACATAAATGCTTGAGGTTCTAGTTTGGGGTCTAAAAATTCTTAGCACACATTTTGTGAAATCTTTTTTTTATAAAAGTATTTTTATGGTTTATAGTTTTCACATTTTCACAAACCCAGGATAATTATTCTCCGTGGATCATTTCTATTAAGTTTTAAAAAAAGGGCTTCGAATGTAGCTCAGTTGGTAGCATTCTTGTTAAGCGTATGCAAAGCCTTGTGTTCAATCCCCAGGAAACTTGAATGGCAGCACTTGGGAAGTGGAGGGAGAAATTCAAAGTTCAAGGTCATCCTTGGTGTACACCGCATTGAAGCCAGCCTGGAATACAAAATTTCTCAAAACAAACAATAAAAAAAAGCATAAAACACTTAAAATAGATATCTATTACCTCATTATCATTATTCTCAATAATATTTTTATGTTGTTTTGATTAAGGAGATGGCTTCCTAAGAGATGCAAGAAAGGAAAAGGGAGGAAGAGTGGCAGGGGGCAGGGGAAGAGAGGGAGGGAGGTGGGAGAGAGGGAAGAGGAAAGACCAATATCAAATATCCATTCTGTGACCTTTGTACATGTAAAGTTTATCTTGAAATTACATTAAAAGCACATGCAAGTTAACATCTTGAAATTTAATATTAATTCGTCTTCTGAGTTAGACAAAGCTAGTTTTTTATTCATTTTCAAGCAGAGAGAGAGAGAGAGAGAGAGAGAGAGAGAGAGAGAGAGCGCACCAGGGCCACCACCTTGTGGGTCTGGCTTATGAGGGTCCTGTGGAATTGAATGGGGGGCCTTAGGCACTGGAGGCAAGTGCCTTAACCCCTGAGCCATCTCTCCAGCCCCCAAAGCTAGTTTTTTTTTTTTTATTTTTGCAATCAAATATGATTTCTTCAGTTTGATCTTAGTTAATGTACTGTATAATATCGCCTGTATAATATCATCAATGACCAGTTATTTTTATATCAATTATTTTCCTACGTTAAGAGAACTGATTATCCAGAATATACAGCTTCCTGATTCTATATGAATTTGAACCTCTTCTCATTCCTCTCCTCCAAATTCTAGTTATCAAACAATGAAAAAGAGCAGGGCTGGAGAGATGGTTTAGCAGTTAAGGCTCTTGCTTACAAAGCCTAATCTCGTTAGTTGGATTCCCAGTACCCATGTAAAGCAAGATGTCAAAGGTGGCACATGCATCTGGAGTTCTTTTGCTGGATGCCTTGGCACACCCATTTTCTCTGTCTCTCACTTCTCTCTCTCTCTCTCTTTCTCTCATTCTCAACTTGCAAAGAAATAAATAAAATATTTAAAATATTTTAAATTTCGGCATTTAAAAAAAAGAAAGAAAAACTGTCTACCTCTGGTGCAGTTCATGCCCCTAACCTATGGACAGATCCAGTATGTGCACCGAGGAAGTATTCCAGTGGGTAGGGGACTGAGAGGAGGGAAACGGGGACACATTCACAAGATTTGCTCATATAATGTATATACTTATTCATAATAAAGATATAAAAAATAAATAAAAATATGATTGCAGATTTAAAAAAAAGCAACCTATCCTCAAAATGCTCTTTGAATAAAGACAGAGCCACGTTGTGACTGTTAACAACTCCATCATCAACGTGATTGAATTGAAAATTGACCAGGGCATTAATGAGGCATCCTTTGGGTGTGTTCAGAGAGATTTAACTTGGGAGTGATCCACCCTGAGTATGGAAACCACCATCATCCTGGAATAAAAACAGAAAATTCAGTAAGTCACCTGGGCACTGGAGTTCATCTTTCTGCCTCCTGACTGTGGTTGAAAGTTGACCTACCCACCACCATGCCTTCCTTAGCCTGTTGGACTAAATCACTGCAAACAATAAACCAAAATAAGTTCCTTAAGTTATTTTTTTTCAGGAATTTTGTCACAGCAATAAGAAAAGAACTAATAGTCCTGCTGGCAAAAACATCTTGAGTTTGGTTGAATGATGGTTTCCAAATTTATTCAAATGCTAACTCATGGAACCTGTAAATATTCCTTCAAATGAAAAAAAAATAGTTCTTGATGACATAATTGAGGACAATGATATACAAAGGTTTTTTTATATTAAAAATATACATAATACAAAGGTCTTTAGAGATCATGAAGTTGGGGCCAGAATGAAATTACCTGTGTCATTTTAAGAAGCACAAAGATCAGATAAGACACAAAGAAAAAGAAGCTATGAAACACAGTTGCATGAGTTTGGACCAAGTGACCGTGACCCAAGGAACACCGGGAACCTTGTAGCTGCCAAGGAAAGTGGTAGGAGTGTGACATTGCACATATCTGATTTTAGACAGTTCTTTTTAAAATTCCAGAAGCAGTGGAGATCAAATTCATGTTGTTTGGCAAACCCAGCTTGAAGTATCTTGTACTGAACAAGACAAGCATACATGTTACCTTAAAATATGCTGAGAAATCCAGTTAGTTAAATGATTTGAGAGCTAGAACATGAAATGAATAAATGAGAAGTGAAGAGATTTTCTTTTTCTTTTTCTTTTCTTTTCTTTCTTTTTTTTTTTTTTTTTTTTTTTTTGAGGTAGGGTCTCACTCTAGCCCAGGCTGACCTGGAATTCACTATGTAGTCTCAGGGTAGCCTTGAACTCACGGCGATCCTCCTACCTCTGCCTCCCGAGTGCTGGGATTAAAGGCGTGCTCCACCATGCCCAGCCTTGATTTTCTTTTTGATTATTAATAATTAGAAACACTGTATGAGCAAGTCTTATGTTGACACCCCCATTTCCCTCCTCCCTGCCCCCGACCCTCTGAGGGCCCTCCTCAGTGGGATTTCTGGAACAGTCCAGGTGCTGAATTATATAAGGTTATGAATTATATAAGCAGTAGTCAGTTATTTTGTGTTGTTTTTGAGGGGGGCAGTGTCCCTGGATATTCTCCCCCACCTTGACTCTTACAATCATTCTGCTCCCTCTTCTGCAAAGTTCCTTGAGTCATGGTGGGTAAATTTAAGTCTGCTTTACTATTGAGATCTTATGAGTCTCTAGTTTTCTGCTTTGGACTCTTTTGGGTATCCTCCTCTGTGTCTTTTTAAATGCCAAAGCAATTTACAAAGTAATACGTCGATGAGATAATTCACTGGAATCTACAAAGTAGTCGCATTGCACGTGATTGATTCATCTATATTTTATAGCAATATGTAGCATAGAGTTGTCTTTCTGGGGACAGCAGGATTCCGTGTCCTGTCCCCTGGCTGTTGTCATATAGTTGTGACTTGCTTTGGCTACTGACAAGTGAAAAGAAGTGACCTGTTTTTCTTGGAGAAAGCTTTCAGGTTATAGCGTAAGGCAGCTTCTCCTGCCTGTGAAAAACATCCAACCAGAAGCAGCTTGTAGAGGAAACGGTTTATTTTGGCTTGAGATTCGAGGGGAAACTCCATCATGGCAGGGAAACGATGGCTTGAGCAGAGGCTGGACATCACCTCCTGCTCAATATCAGGTGGACAACAGCAGCAGGAGAATGTGCCAAACACTGACAAGGGGAAGCTGCCTATAACATCCATAAGCCTGCTCACAACACACCTCTAAGAAGGTGCCAATTCCCGAATTGCCATCAGCTGGGGATCAAACATTCTGAGCACATAAGTTTATGGGGGACACCTGCTTCAAGCCACCACAGGCAGTGTTCTGTTTCCTCTGTGTGGATTGTGTTGAGATGATCCTATATGAGCTCACATTCCCCAACGGAGTTCATAGTTTGAAGAAGTCATCCACCCTCTCCACGCACCCACTTGATCATGCACTCATTCATTTCGGTTTAATTCAGCCTGGCTGACTGATAAAGGAAAGATCAAATTATTCCAAATGCTTCCTTATCTATGGGCATGAATCAGATCGGTCCATTGATTATTTAGCTTGTCTCCAACTCCAAGTTTGAACAAGAAAGTAGGCTGTTACGTCCATATTTGAAAACATCTGATCACCAACATGTGATATTGCAGAATTTATTTAAAGGATACTTTTATTGTCAGTCAGTGCTATTTTCAGAGACAGGGTCCTTGCTCTGTTGCCCGGGCTGGCTTGAATTCCTGGGCTCAAGGGATCTTCCTGCCTCTCAGCCAGGCAGCTGGGCTGGAGGCAGGCAATACTGGGCTCCTTTTTGTTGTTGTTTAACTAGACTTGGCCAAAGGCATGGTTTCTGCTGTCTTTGTGACTCAAAAACATCTGGAGGCTTCCACTTTTGGAGAGCACTCTATCTGCAAAGTCAGCTGCTTGGGTCTGGTTTGATGTGTGGTCTATCAGCTCCAGGCTGTATTTCTATGTTCCTCTGGCACATATGAATGCTTGGAGAAAAACCAGAAAGGCAGAACACACATGGCACACAATAAAATGTTTTTTATTTAGTTTTATTGAGACTTCTTTATTGGGAGGGGGTGATTTTTTAGGTAGGGTCTCGCTCTAGCCCAGGCTGACCTGGAATTCACTATGTAGTCTCAGGGTGGCCTGAACTCACTGTGTTTCTCCTACCTCTGCCTCCTGAATACTGGGATTAGAGGTGTGTAGCATCACACTGGCTTTATTGAGAAATTTTATACATGAAAATACTCTAATATGGACATAATCCCTTTCCATTACCTTCTTTTCTTCACCCCTCAAACTCACTGAATTTTTTCATTCTAAACATCTCTCTTGTATTTCATTGTCAATTTTTTTGTCCTTTTCATAATTCATGTCAAAATGTTGATGGTTTCAATGCTGAGGGAAGCGAAATTAACACCTACTATGATTTTATGAATTTTTGTCTTTTAATTAAACTTAATTTAAAAATTCACAAGAATAAAAATAATTAAAAGGATTTTTATTTATTATTTATTTTATTTTTGCTCTTTAAAATAGGGTCACCCTCTAGCCCAGGCTGTCCTGGAATTCACTATGTCATCTCAGGGTGGTCTCAAACTCATAGTGATCCTCTTACCTCTTCTTCCTGGGTGCTGGGATTAAAGGCATGTACCACCATGGCAGTTTAAAAAGGATTTTTAAATGAGCAGCAGAAAAATCATTGAGAAAAGAATTTAAATCTCCTACTCAGAAGATTTTATTATTTTCAAAACAAACTTCTAGTTAGCAGATAGACATTCACATACATTCACAGGACCAAAATGATGGGGGTCAAGTGGGGACAGTGGGACCCTGGAGAAAAGAGATTAACCCAGAATGGAGTTGCAATAGAACCTCTTGGACACAGAAATGGTCACATCTACCTGGTTTATCATACATATTTTTGCATGAAGATATGTGTGGTGTATTTAAGTGTGTATGTGACTTCCTACATGGGTGGGGTGGAGAGGATGGGGTGGGAGTGGGGGGTGAAGGCCAGAGGCTGGGATGCAGGTTTCTTCCATAATTACTCTTCACCTTATTTTCTGTGACAGAATCTCGCTGAACCTGGAGTTCACCTATTGTCTGGGCCAGCTGAACATCAAAGCTATGGATTCTCCTATCTCTACCTCAACAGTGGTGTGATTGCTGAAGCACAGAATTGAACACTGTACTGAAGATATGAACTCAGGTCCTCAGGCTTGAGCAGGCAGCTCTGAGCCATCTCTCCAGACACCAGCAACTCCTTTTTAAAAATTATTTGAGCCTGATCAGGTCCCATTGGTTAAGTGAATGTTGCACTTCCTGGGCTGCTGGACTCTTGGGCCCCCAAGGAGAGATGCACTATTCCAGTGACTGACAGAGAGGCTACTAAAAATAGAATCTAGCTAATTCAGAAATGTGTATTTCAGTTAACATAAATTGATCTCGTTCTCTGATGGAGATTCTTTTTGTATTTTTCAGAAGGCAGTGAAAGACCTGTGGCTCTTCCAACCCTACCAATGAGCCACAGACTGATAGCTGACATCCTGGCAAGAGATGAGCCACCCCAGACCTACCGTGGGGGATCCATATGGAACCCCACAGAGAGTGGTGGGATAAGCAAGAGACCTATAACCACAACCAATCAGCCAACCCAGGACAAGCCAGCAACACATACACCAATAATTTTTAACAACCCAAAGCAGTACAGAGGCCACTAAGACCTCAACAATAAAGCAGCCTTAATACTCATTCATCCACCATGACTCAGGAACTGAGTGGAAGAGGGGGCGGAAAGATTGTGAGAGCCTTGATGGGGAGAATATCCAGAGTCACGGCCCCCCTCAGTAACAAATACTAGGGCCGTTGGAACTGGGCTGACTACTAGGCTATCCATGGTCCCCTGCCACAAGGACTGATCCAGAAGGCCCATGGAGGAGGATATCCAGCTGATTAGGGATGGGGAAGAGGGGCATTAGGGAGCTGGGGATAACTGCCCATTAAATAATGTAACTCACTATGGGCAATAAAAATTAATAAAAAAAGTATTTGAAGCAGGGTCTCATTAGAGTCCAGGAAGTCCTGACTGCTCTCCCTGCTTCAGCCTTGTAGTGCTGGGCTTATAGGCAGAAGCCACCATGTCAAGTCCTTGTGTTGAATAGGGTTCCTGCTTTGCTCTATGCAATACCAGATAAAATCAGTGTGGTGCTCAAGCTAAGCTAGAAACTTAAGCTCAGCAGTTTTTATGTTGGACGAAAGTTTCCCAAAGGATTGCGACTTAATCTCCTAAAGCTGGAGGAACAAAAGATGCCATGAACTGGGTGGGTCCAGCGAGAGAAATCTACCTTCTCACAGTTTTTGGGGGGTGGAAATCCAAATGGCTACTCATTTTGTTTTCCTGTGGCCTCTCTCCTTCTGGGCCAGCAAGCGTTCTTTCTTGCAGTGGTCTTGTGGGGCCTCCTCTGCAATCACCCACATGGTGTTTCTTCCTCTTGAGCAGACAGAAATCCTACTGGACTATGGCCCCCTTATGACCTCATTCATTCTTAATTGTTTCCTTAAAGGCTCTCTCTTAAAATATAGTCACTTTGGGGGGCAGGAGTTCAACATGTAAATTTAGGAGGTACATACTTCATCCCAAACAGGCCAGATGATAACAATTTTAGTCTAGTGGCTATAGGGCCAGTGTTGTGAGTACTCAACTCTCCCATTATATGTTAGAGGCAGTTATAGCTAATACATAAAAAAAATGTGTGTAGCTGTGCTCCAATTAAACATCATTAATGGACACTGAAATTTGAATGTTATCTCTTTTGCAAATTAATTATAAAACACTTTTTATTTTTACCATTTAAGATGTGAAAGTCAGTATTACTGAATTAATGGCCATATAATTTTAAAAATTGGCAACTAAATTTGGCCCACAGGCCACAGATCCCAATTCCAAGCACACTAGTATTTCATGATAGCCTAGTCTTATTGACCTCCTAATTTGCTTAGCTGATACTATGAAAACAGTGGAGGCCCTCCCTGCTCAGCAGTCATGGAGAGAAGTCCCAGAATAACTCCTATCATCAGGAATGAAGAAGAAAGCATTCCAGGATCCCTGGAATACATCACACAATCAACTGGAAATTCAGTTTCAAAAGCACAGTAGTTAAAAAAAAATTAGCTCTGATATTGTGAAATTTTAGTGTTTATAAAGTGATTAATTTACTAAACAAATAGCAGAAAAGTACAGTCGATATTTTTAAGAAAGTCCCAATAAACCAAAATCAGATTTGCTTCTTATTAAATAATTTTATTATAGAAGATTTTCCAGGTCTACTAATAAATGCTAAAATCAAAGTTCAGATGTAGAATTTAGTTTTTTTTTTTCTGTACCCCTTGTTAAAATTTCACATTTCATATTTGACAGAAGACAAGACTTGCAGGAAAGATTAGTGAAAACTGTCATGATTTCTGTTATCCAGCTACATACAATATAGTGTTGAACTATTTACTATCACAAAAGACAACATGTTTCCTGACATTTTTTTTCTAGGGTAGCTTTTCTAATCATTTCCCAAATTCAGCCTCACTCACAAGAGACAACTCACAAGGAAAACAATTATCACTTTAAACTCTTGAACATCTCCAATGTTTCATTTCACTTATTTCCATATTAAAATTTAAAGTCAAAGTATTCTTCAGATAATGTTTCCACGTGATGGAAAAAGAAAAAAACTGCATCTTTGTCGCGAGATAAAATGATTTGATAGCAACACCTTTTGGACATCCCACTTTTCGAAAATTGCAGCAAAAACATTCAGTATAGCAAAACAGAGTTCTAGAAGCACATGGTTACATGGATTAAAATGTCATTCAGAGAGGCACATGGGTGCTCTTGGCTCAGCCAGGGCAGATTGCGATGCGGATTATGTACAATCTGTCCAATTTTAGGAAATAGAGCAGTTAATTATGAGACCAAATAATCCTGGCAAATAGTCTTTAGTGAGGTTAATCCTAGATTAGTAAAATGGAAAACAAAAATTTAGCCTGAACTTTACACAGCGGAGTCATGGCTCCATGGTGACACGCTGTGAGGAGGCTTTCTGAATCCTAGATGAGGTGGAGAAAGAGGGTGAAGCCCACCTCCTGGGAGAGCTCTGTCACTGGTGTGACCGAGTACACGTCCACCTTCCTCTGACCTTCATAGTTCAGGATAGATTTGCTCAGAGTAGATGAAAAATAATTAGAATGTTTATGGATTTTTATGTGCGTAATGTGGATGTGTGCTTGTGTGTGTGTGTGTGTGTGTGTGTGTGTGTGTGTGCACGTGCACACACTTGTGGATGTCAGAGTTAGAAGTCTTTCTCACTTTTATTCACTGAACTAATTAATGTTCACTAATTCAGTTAGACTGGCTGGCCAATGAGTCCCAGGGGTTCCCTGTCTCTGCCTCTGGAGAGCTTGGACTATTCACACACACACACACACACACACACACACACACACACACACACACCACGTGGCATTTTGCATAGGTCCTGGGGATCAGAACTCAGATCCTCAGGTCTGCATGCCTGTATGGGGAGCACTTTACCCACAGAGCAATTTCCACAGCCCTACAATGATTATAAAATGCAGGCATGATCATTCAAGATAACATTCTTTTAGGTATCATTGTGTTTTCAAGAGTTATCCTTAGGTAGAACTCATGTACATATTGCAACTTGTACTGACTGCTTAAGATACTGTGAGGGGGCTCTGGCAGACACTGATTCAACAATCGCACTGCACACTTACTGTGAGGGACTATGTGGTAAGGCTGAGGGGACTGGCTTCAGGTAGTTACCCACAAATGGGGATGGCAGGCATTGGAAGGTCCTATGACATTTAGCTGTTCCCTCATAACTTATCACTTCCTAAAGGGAACATTTTTTCACTGTGGATAGGAGAGGATAGCAATTTGAAGACCAAAGTACCCACACAGATTCAATGAGAGGGAACCACAATTCCTGTTGATGGGGAATTGGTAACATAAGACAAGAAATAGCAGTTACTATTATGTAAATAAAGTCTATTAAAAACCAGTCCTGTTATCCTTGTTGGAGAATTGACTTCTACAACCTGAGTAATCCCAAAGAGCATTATCTCCCACTAATTGGAGTCAAAAAGTCTGATCTATTTTGCAACCTGACATCTTCCCTATCTCCAAATATATTTCTTTTTATCAAGTGCCTGATGGCTAAAAAGTTTCTATGATAAATTAGTTCTGTGAAAAGTTTTGTATATATGGTGAGTTATATCCCAAAGTGGTATAAGCCCATTTTATCAGAACTCATTGACTTGAACCAATCTTCTTGTGTGATTTCTGGGAGGTCCCTGTGCAGCAGAAGGGACATTTGAAGGGTCAAACTTTAATTTCAACAGCCCTCATCTATTTTCATTATACACCTTCAATGTTCTCAGCTATTTAGAATCAATTCTGTCATCCCAGACTCCTTTCTAGGTATTACACTGCCCTTCATCTCTGGACTTGGCAATGATGGATCATCTGCTCAGCTCATCAGCTTGGATGCTTTCCAGACTAGAGCTAGAGTCAGCAGAAGGCTGGTTCACTCATAACTGGTGGTTACTATGATCTTGGTTGAGACTCTCTGCCAGCACACCTAATAGAGACTCTAAGAATGCCTCTATTGTTTTCCCAAGAACCCACACGTATGTTAGGCTACCTGACAAAAGTTTTTTACGGTTACGGATACAGTTGTGATCACTAATCAGTATATATTAAAATAGAAAGAGCATCCTTGATTGTCCACATGACTCATTTTTTCCCATTTTTTCTCTGTTCTTAAAAGTGGAAGAAGAAAAAAGGAAGATTTTAAGTGATACAATGTGAAAACTCACCATAAATGGCTTTAATGGTGGAGATCAAAAGATAGCAATCTTGAGCAGCTTCTAGAAGCTAGAAAAACAAAAGATACTCACAAATAGATATACAGATTAAGGACAGGTTTTCAGATACCTTAATTCGAGAAAAATAAGCTGTACTTTAGATTTCTGACCTACCAAATTACCAGATAATAAATGCATGGTTGTTGTAAGTTCTAAACTTTTGGTAATTTGTCACAATGACAAGGGAAATATATATATATATATATAGTGTCTCCATGAGACATGAATGGGCTTCTTCACAACATAGATGATGGGTTCTAAGCACATATTTCTTAAATGTCCTAGTTTCCCAGATCATGCAGCATCCTTTGGTTAAGGAAGTAGTCATAGGATCCCACTGCCTCTGTCTGTTTGCATGGTTAGAAGAAATCCTTCATGCTGGCAGATTTGTAAAGAGCAGTGAATTATTCCTCGAAGGTGTGGATTGTTCTAAGATGAGGAAGTCCAAGATCATGATGCCAGCATCATGTGTGGCAGATAGATTACACTTCCTTGCTTCATCCTCACATAGAAGAAGGGGCAAACTTCCCCCAAACCATTTCTTTCTCTGTCCACTGTCCTGGACGCTCCTGGTGTGTTTTGCATGGTCAGCAAGCAGTCTTGCATCCTCCATGCTGCTACAGGGCTTCCATTACACACAGTGCTATGTTGTGGTTAGTGGGTATTTCAGGATGATTTGCCAGTGGCCCTGAAAGATGAGCGATGATCTCTCTTGATCCTCGGTCATTCCTGGCATTTTGCCATCGATCCTGATAGTCTGAGGACACAGGCCTTTCTCGGTTGGCTGCCAAATCATCCCCATGGTAGACAGCAGTTTCTTCAGTCCTTCCCCAAGCCTTTCAACTCTCATCTCTTTCAATCTGATTGCTCTTTTTATTGTTGGACACTTAACCATTTACTTTCAAATTTTTAGCTCCCAGAACTCTGCATATTTGACATAATATAAGAGAACACCTACACATAATGTAAGAAATTGCTTTGAATAATTTAAAAAATATACATTTGGTTTTCTACCTCTTAAATTAGACAAAATTTTAAATTGCATGTTTATTTCAAACCAGTTTACTGACATCTTTCAGTTGATACCCTACTTTATTTTGTATGGAAATATAATATTTTTAGAGATGGTAAGCTAGGGACTCCTATTATAAATTCCTTCTATGCCATGAATCCAGTATACTAAAGGCAACCATCCAAATATGCCAACAGTTATTGAGAAAAATCCCAGATTTTTTAGTGTATCCTATTAAGCAGCTATACACATAGAAGTTTAATCATACTTATATAAACAAGAGTGCCATGTATTTATATTTTCTCTCAACAATTATAGCCTCATTCAAAATATTTATTTTATTAATATTATGTTCAAATCTTTAGGGAGAATTTCAAATTTAACATACTATATATATTTCATGAAAAGATATCAATCAACTTCCTTTTAATTACCTTGTTATGTTGTGCATACAAATATGTGAATTACAGTAAATACAACATAAATTCCTTACATTGGAATTCTCTTCTTTCCCCAAAGAGTCATAGATTATGTGGGAAAGAAAGGAAAATGAGAATATTTCACGAAACTCCAAACAACTAAAATATTTTTATAGTTACCATGCTGTGGTAGTAACTGTATGAATAAATTTGTTTCTCAACAAAGAAAGTTATGAGATATACCTATTAAGAAGATTTAAAAAAAAAACACTGAAAATGAATGCCCAATAGCTATGCTTTCTTAATCAAATCTTCAAAAATCACTCACTCAGGTTTGCAAATTCTTCCCTAAAAGCAAAGTTGGAGGAAGGCACAGTACTAACAACCCCTCTTGGAAACAGGGGAGCCTTCTGGCATTATTTGGTGGGTAAAGGAAGACATTGAATTGCATCTGGAGTTGAAGAGAGCTGGAACACAGACTTCCTAACAGGTGTTCCAAGGTATAATCATAGCTGTTAACACACACCTGCATTTTTACAGAGAATGAAGATTTTTGGCTAGTCTACAGAAGTTCCTCTCACTGAGCAAACTGTAGAGGTTTACCAGGAACAAATACACTTGGCATGAATTACACTGCATGAGAGTGGGGATGTATGCCAGCAATTGCTAGAAAAAAAATGCCAATTTTGTGGAGGGCTGAAAAATGATCTTTATAAGGAATATTATAACTTGATTATGCAAGAAAATGTTTTTAGTTAAGCACCACAACAAAGCAATTAGAATCCGAATATGAGTACATATGAGCAGAGAAAGGAAAAAGATAATAAAATGAACACAAAAAGTTAGCTGTATTGCTCTATCCAAGATGATGGAGGGAGGTGGGGAAAGCATTTCAAAAGAACTGTACTAATTTCAGTTGTTTGCTGCTCTTTGACGGACATTTATATGGTACTTTGTGGCAATTTCAAATGCACTTTTTTGTAGCGTGTGTGTGCATTACATAATTACAGGCATATAGAACTTCTTGATTTTCACAGTTAGTGGGTGTATGAAAATAAGATGACCATCTACCAAACCTGGAAAGTCTAATGGAGGAAAGGTGAAAGTGGATATAAGGTACCTTCCCTTCCACACAGCATTGCTGTTCTCTAGGAGAAGGTGGAGAGTACTCAGAGACTTCTCCTGTAACTAAGGTGATTTTGTGGGTGTGTGTGCGCACATGCGTGTGCATGCACTCAACCCTATGTATATACATGTGAGTAAAGGGCAAGCCAAGGAGGATGTTGGGTGTCTTGGTGACTGTCCACCTTCTTACCTTTATTTTTGAGTCAGGATCCAGCACGGAGGCTAGAGTTCACCAACTCAGCTAAGTGACTTGTCCCAGGTGTCCACCTGTCTTTAGCTCCCTGGCACCACCACACCTGACATGACCTGGCCGTCCTAGGGATCCTACGTCAAATGCTCAAGCTCTGGGGCAAGGACTTTACCCACTGCAACATCTCACAGATGATGTTCAAAGAAATTGCATTTGGATTTTGACAGATTTCTTTTGTTCTAGAGAGAAAAGACAATTACTCCCTTAAACCAGTCAGAGCAATGGGATGATCACACCCAGCCACCCCCTCCCCATCTCTCTCGAAGCCTTTTCTCTTTTCCTCCTCTCTAATTCCATACCCTTTCTTTCTCTTCTCTTATTCCTCTAAAACACACACTCTAGTATATAGCATCCAAAAGAAACTTACATCCTCATCTCTATGAACATGTTCTTGCCTTCTTACTGCCCCTCTGCAGCTTGCTAATTTATCAATGCCTTTCCCTGGGAAGAACTCCCTCTCTAAAGGTCTGTGTGGGGCCCACGGTCTCATCCCCTGTTCACTCGTCACTCTTAAACTTCCTCCTTTCTGGATCCTGTCATCTTTTCACTGAAATGGCTCTAATTAGTGTCACCAGAAATCTTCAGGTTGTCAAACCCAATGTATTCTCTTCTGTCTTCATCACGCGGGGCCTCCCGTGTTCACTCACAGAATCAAGGCTTAACCCTCCTGATTTCAAAAGCTTTTCTCAGCCTGGCCTCTGAGCACTGTTGAATGATTCAGTTTCTGAGAATTATCCAGAAAACAAGCCACCCCTTCCCCAAACCACCCACTCTTCCCCATTGGCTTCCCTCAACATTGTACATAAAAGTCACCACGAAACCTGGACAGAAGTCCTCTACTTTCCAATTTTCTTTTAATTTGGAAATTTTTACACTATGTGAATATTCACAGCATAATTTCATAAACCCCAAATGGTCATAAGTACATCCACTGGAGATGGAGGATGTCTTGCAAGCTGAATTTGACCGCACACATGCCCCTGGCTGCCCTCACCGCTGCAGGAAGCATCCACTGGCTATCCACTAGCATGGTGACAAACTCCCAGGACCTCAGCTGTGGAGTGACTGTGGGTCACTAGCCTATACCCAGGGGACCGGGAAGAGCCAGGGGCCCCAGAGCAAATATGTCCACCTGCTGCCATGATTGCTGGGAACAGAGTTCAAAGCCAAGAGCGCACAGAGCGGCTCAAACAGGACTGGCTCCGGATGGAAGCCAATGGATGGCACATCAAAGTCTCAGTTCAGAAGGTCCTGTCTTTCTCCATGAGGGGAGGTTACAGTTCACCTCTCTCTCCTATGGAGACAAAATCCTTGTTTTCAAAATGGTAACAGTTTAGTTTTTTTGTTTCCGTGATTCACTAAGCACTAAACCTATGCCCTCAAAGCTTGGGGAAAGATTTTGCAGTCAAGATTTCCATTTTAAGTGCTTAGGAATGACCCAGGTCCTCCCCTCCCCCGCCTTTTAATGTGCTTATTTATTTATGAGATAGAGACAAAGAGGCAGATAGAGAGAGAATGGGTGCACCAGGGTCTCCAGCCACTGCAAACGAACTCCAGACAGACGCCCCCCAAACCCTTGTGCATCTGGCTTTATGTGTGCACTAGAGAATCAAACCTGTGCCCTTAAGCTTTGCAGGCAAGCACCACAACTGCTGAGCCATCTCTCAGACCTACCCCCTTTTCCTTTTAAGCACTGGCTTAAAGATGCATGTGATGTTATTTTACAGCAAACTGCACCCAACGCCAGTGTCTTCCTTCAACCTTCTTCAGAATGCATTGCAGCAATGGGCCTGGTCTGCTCCTTTGCATCAGCTCCTCTGACTCTGAGGACCTGGAGTGCACACTCCACTCTGCAGGCCGCTCTCCTTACAGCTGGCTCGCTTGTCCTATACAGTGCAGATCCTGCTTCATGGAGCTTCTTTCCTTAAGCGTTTGCATGCCTGAGTGCTTGGAAGTCAATCTTAAAGACGCACAAATTATAAGTACGACCAAAGAACAACCTACCAAACCTAAAAAGCACCCTGAACATCTCCAAGAGTGTAGGCTTCACTTCTATGTTTGCTGTAAGTGGATCAAAACACCTGGAAGAAAATGGCCAAAATTGTTTGCACCTTTGTATGTATTTATTACTTGATGTAATAAAGATTATTTTCATCATATATACTGTCAATATGATCTTGCCATCTACTTAAAATTCCTTCTTATTTTAACTGAGCTATGTGTTAGTACATCACAATTACTACACACTTGATCAATAAACACTATCAAATAAGATTAGCATGCAATAAACACAAAGAATTTACCACTGATATTATTATAATACAAAGTTCACATTAAAATTTCCTCAAATATTATAGTTCTTTCTTTGATATTAAAAACTGACTTATAACTGGTATACCACTGTAATAAAATGATAATATAACTATCCATATGGTGGGATCTTCCAGTATATGTTACAGAGCATGGAATGATCAGATCAGGCTAACTAGTATAAGTCACACTGCAAATACTTATTGTTTTGCAAGCCGCTGGGATGAATCTTCAAACCAGGCACAATTTGGGGGAGGAAAGTATTTATTGAAACTAAAGATTGAGGGGAAGTTCCATAACAGCGAAAGAGGCTGGCCCTCTTTCACAGGTCAGAGCAGAGAGAAAAACCCATCACCTACACCCCACATAGAGAGGACAGCAAAAAAAAAAAAAAAAAAAAAAAAAAGCCAAGGAGAGAATTTCTTCCCTTTTATATAGCCTTAGGGTGGGGTCTTACAACCCTTCCCCAGATTTACTGGCTTCCTGAGTCTCTGGAATATCCTTCCTGCATGGCCCACACAGGAAAGGATGTTTACTTCTAGCTTCTTTGAGCTTCTTTACATCCTGCCCCCTGCTGAGAGGCTGCCTTCCTGTAAACATCCTCAGAGACCCACCCAAGATAATTAAAAAGATCCAAGCTGACAACAAAACCTAGCCATCACTCCAGCCTTTGCTAATCTCCTAATTTATTCTCTATTTCTGTGGAAACAAACAACTTTTGTGGTTCTACACAGAAGTTGGATCATATGGTAGGTAGTTTTCTCTGTGTCTGGCTTATTTTAATTAACAGTGTCTTCTAGGTTTATCCAGGTTGTTATGAATAACAGAATTTCATGTATTTTAAATGATGGTTAGTACTACATTGTGTATATAGACTACATTTAAAAAAATTCCATTCATCCATTCACTGACACTCAAATTGCTTACGTATCTTGGCTACTGTGAATAATGTTGGAATAAACATAGGGGTTCAAACATCTTGTGGGAACACTGATTTTTTTATTTCTTTGGAAATGTATCAATAGTGAGACTTTCAGATCATATGGTAACTTTTATTTTTAGGAATCATCATATTATTTTCCAAAATGGTTGTGCCAATTAATAATGCCATCCCTGGTGCATAGGGGTTCCCTTTTTCCATATCCTTCCATCATAAGTTTGATCTCACTGTCCCCCAAAGGCTCATGGGTTGAAGGCTTTAGCCCGAGATGTTTATGACATCTAAAGATCTTAATCCTCCTACCATTAAGATAATATTAATAGCACTAGCATATGATGTGATATTATATCCTTTGGTATTTATAAGGTATATGATATCAAAATATCTCAATGTAAGGACTCTAAGATAAATTGAAGATTGCTTTTAGTGAAATATAAATATATATGCAATATATGTGATATATATACATATATATATATAATGTTGATGTGTGTGTGTGTGTGTGTGTGTGTGTGTGTGTGTGTGTGGTGAATATATACAGTAAGCTTGCAAAGTAGTGCCTCACACTGTTAGGCACACTGTGGAAATGACCCATGACCATGACCTTTATGAACAATACCAGCATGACTTTCACCTTATTCACTTTGAACTAGTTATAAATACAAGGAGAGGAATCAGACACCGTTTGTAATAAATGTAAGGTAATTTTACTTTTCTGTAAATCAAACTTGGAAATCTTTTCTTTTGGCTCTGTCTTTTAAGTCCCTCCTCCAGTGTTGAAGAGATGTTAAGTTCTTCCAGATTTTTCTTTTAGGCAGATGGCTTCCTAATGAATTGAATTTTCCAGGATGGTAGCTCTTGTACAGGGTTTCTCTAAACCTTGATTTATAGGTTTTTCACTTTGAGGTTTATCTTAGCCAGCTCACGTTTCACATTTTTTCACTTATGAAACAGGTCGAGCTTTGTGACATGTAATATAATATTCCCAATTGTGCAAGAAATAGAGTTTTTCTTATTAAAACTCTCAAATAGGAATTGAGGCCGAGCAAGTTGGCCACTCTCGCTTCTGCAGTGGTCTTTGCATTACTTTCATAATACCTGTCTCCATCACGTGTTTGATTTCATCAGACAGATGAGCTACAACATCTCTGTGTTACCCTACCGTGTGGTCCTTCAGCTTTGCTGCTGTTATGAATCTATTTTTAAGTTACTTGTTCTTCTTTCTGCCATGTCAGACCTACTGTTGAACTCACATAGTCTATTCCTAATTTCAATCATTGTACTTTCAATTCCAGAATATTCACTTGGTGCTTTATACATTCATTTTCTTCTTGTTTCATTGAAATTTTCTACCTGGTGACTCATAAATTTCCTTTTTTTCCTCCTAACTTTAAGCACAATTTTTATAGCACATCTTTATAATAGCTTATTTGGTGACTTTCCTCACTAAATCTAATATCAGTACTCACTCAATAAGCTTTATTGGCTTTTCAATTCTTCCCTCTAGTATAGCTTATGCTTCACTATTTCATTGCATATCTTATATGTTTTGGGAAACATAGATTTAGTTTTTATTTTTTTTCTTGCTATGCATCCAGGCAAGCCTAGAATTGCAAGATAGCCTAGACTACACTTGAATCTGACCCTCCATGCTCAGTTTCCCAACTGTTGGCGTTACAGGTTTGTGCCACAAAACCAGGCTGGAAAATGAATTTTATTTGTTACATTTGGACAACTTTGGATTGGATTTTGTTTCCTTCTCAAGTGTCATTTAAATTGCGATTTTTCTTATTATTTTTTTAATTTACCAGAAATCAACCTGCAGAAACTACCTTCCTTCCTACAGTATGCATATACTCTCATATTTGGTTAGCTATATTTTACTTAATTTTAGTTACTATACTATATTCTTAGAAATAGACCTAATATCAACATGTTTTAATAGTTGATTGTCTTCTTGTAGAGTGTCTCAAACAGTTAGCATTTCACTTTGTGTCAACAATAGGAAGCCCATCTTCCTGGCAAGTTATCCCTTCCCTACACATGCCAACAGACACAGAGTGAACCAAGGCTGGCCAGGGGCTCCCAGGTGTCCCCTGCCCATGCCCGGTGCCCATTCACCCAGGGGGCTAGATCTAACTCCTGTGTGATACCTTCCCTTCAAGACTTCCTCAACTCCTCTCTAAGCCCCATTTTCCTACTGACCCTGACCAAGTTCCATTCAAACACTCAATTTGTATGCTTTCTCTCCATTTTATTAGAGTAGTCTTTTCCTGACAAGACCTCAGTGGTGAAAGTTTCTGTCTCTCTCTAAAATGAAGCTTTTTTTTTTTTTTTAAATAGCCAGACCTGCAGTCCAGCGCTGGAGGAACCGGAGCGCCCACTAGGGGACAGGTGATGCACTGCAGACAGGCTACCACAGGTCTTTCCCCAAGTTTGGCAATTTTTTTTTTTAAGAAACAAACTGTCTAAATTAATTGTTTGCTTGGGGCTCATTTTCAGAGCCCTGAAATAGTGGTTTTGACATGTGAAGCAGTTTTGTAAGCTTCTGTGAGTAAGGATTCACCAGCTTTTTGCAATTGCTGGAAATCACAACCTTTCCTTCTTGCTGGAAGGTCTCTGTGGTTTTTGATCCAGGGCGGGAACCTAGTGCCCACTGCTTTTTATCTTTTCTTTTCCCCTCTAGGCCATTCATTCTTCTATTATTATTCAGATTATATTTCCTGGGAGAAGTGGAAGATTTCTACTTCTACTTTTTTTTTTTTTTTTTTTTTTTGAGGCCTCACTCTAGCCCAGGCTGACCTGGAATTCACTATGTAGTCTCAGGGTGACCTTGAGCTCTTGTGGATCCTCCCACTTCTGTCTCTCTACTGTCATCCACACTAAGCTAAATCGTCATCATGTCACTTCTTTTCTAGATCACTGCAAAGGCCTGCTGTGACTGCTGCTCGCTATTCTTCCTAAGAGTCCATTATTCAAAAACAGATGGAGGGCAGGAGAGATGCCTGCAGAACCTAAAACCAGAGTTTGATTCCCCAATACCCACCAGGAGCACCAGTGTGCCCTTCTCTCTCTGACTCTCTCTGTCCCTCTGATGTTTCTCTGTCTCTCTGCTTACAAATAAATAAATAAAAATATTTTTAAAAACCGGATGGAATAGATTTTTTTGAAAATGATTCATTGTTTTCTATATTTAGACATTATTTCCAAATAAAAGTGTGTGTATATATATGACGCATATTATACATGTATATAACATTCACTATCATCTTAATCATTGAAGTGTAAAAATTCAAGTGTTAAGTATATTCCAACTGTTCTGCAAAATGTACTCCAAGTTATAAAGTCATAAGGCAGATACCATTCTTATACTTCATATTATTTTATTTCACTTACAATTTTTATCAGTTATCATTTTATTTTATCTCTTCTTAGAATAAAATCCAAACACATTTTCTGTGTCTGTAAGGCCAGAGTTCTCTGGGCGAAATATACCTTCTTGATTTCTCTCCTCACAGCTCTCTCCTCCACTAACCTTCAGCTCTGTAAATTTGTCAGCCTTTGTCTCCTTCTCAGAACCTTTGCACTGATTTCTCTCCTGCTGAAATATTTCCCACTTCTTCACACCCTGACCACTTTTCATTCCTTCCCCAGGAACTAGTATGTGCTTCCTCTAAGAGGAATTCCCTTGAAATTTCATGGAATTTAAGATTGTTCCTTGCCAGTATGTTTCCAGATGATCTACTGCACCGTGTTTATTATAATGGGTCACCATATTGTATATTTACTTGCCTAATTTTTATTACTTTCTTTAGTTAATGAAGTCACTGAGGAAAAAAAAAAGTAATCTGTTTCACTGTAGAAGACCTGCATATATCATTGTGATGGTATCAAACACATAGTAGAAGTGTCTTACCCTCTTTGCTGAATAAGAAATTAAGTGAAAGAGGGAAAAATTCATCATTCTCAAATTGCATTATTGAGAAACACTAGAAAAGGGGATCAAAACATGCTCCTTGGGGCTGGAGAGATGGCTCAGAGGTTAAGGCACTTGCCTTCAGTGCCTAAGTTCCCGGGTTCAGTTCCCCAGTACCCACATATGCCAGACCCACAAGGTGGTGGCCCTGGTTCTCTCTCTCTCTCTCTCTCTCTCTCTCTCTCTCTCTCTCTCTCTCTCTCTCTCTGTATCTCTCTGCTTGAAAATGAATAAATAAAATATTAAAAAATGCTCATGCCAAAATTAACTTGAATAAGTATAAATGCACTATCTCTTGAGATTTTTTTCAATGTGTTTCTTCAACAGCTTATATATTGGTTAATAAATTGGCTTCAGATCTTAATTTTGTGCAAATATTGCATTAAATCAGAATTCAACTTGAGATGAAGGAAAGAGGAACTCGTCCTTGATTTGATTCTTGTTTTCTTACTTTAAAAAGATAGATAATAAAAATTTGAAATCCAAACAATCTGCTTAAGACAAACTGAGGACACAGAGGCATGAAACTTACAATCACTTTGGAAACTCAAGAGACTCATAAAACAGGTGCAAAATTTGTAATATTTTTGTAAATAAAACACATTGGTGCCATATTCTGTATGTGAAAAGAGGACCTCATGAATGTTAGTCATCTTCTGGGGACCATGGCATTCTAGAAATGCTTAAAGGGAAATCTACAAACCTAGTGAGTCTCTCTCGCAATTTATTTTTTTTTCGCAAGAAAGTTTAGGTATTTTAATCAGGTTTTCTCTTATCTCTTGAACACCTTTCTGCCTAGACATTTAAAAACTCTCGGTTTCTAAAGAGGAAAAAAAATATAAAGCTGCAACTTAGTGACTACTAATTCATTTGTTCTATAAATCAAAAGGAACAGAAACTAATACATATCATTTCTAGAGCTTACAACTTCCATAAATAAAAATTTCATTTTCTGGAACTGACAACCCGAGTGTCTCCGATGGTAGTAAGCCCTCGATCGTGTCACTTGCTCTTTATGACTTAAGTAAATATTAAAGCCCACAGACTTGATGAATCTGCGGTGGTTCTCTTTCCTCTCCGCACTTGAAATGAAATAAGGGTTCAATAAAATGGTGCACTACAAGTCTTTTGTTCAGATGCCTACAGTATATCTTTGGATATGTACAGCATATTCATTTCTTCCAAATGTTTTATTGACCTTGGTGCTTGTGGGATTGAGAGAGAGAGAGAGAGAGAGAGAGAGAGAGAGAGAGAGAGAGAGAGAGAGAGAGAGAGGCTGAAATGCTGACATATTTACAAGGGGATTTAGAAAGTAAAAAGTTCATTGGATGCTATTATCAAGAAAAACATTTCATCTGATTGGATTTGGTTTTTTAATTCTTTTATGGTCTGCATTGTCAATCTGGGACTTGATCAGGGTTTGAAAACATCCAGGCACTTTTCATGAAGAAACATAATTAAAGTCTAAGAGACATGGTGGGGTGGGGATTTAATTCCAAGCAATCTCTCTTCTGAAATTTGAATTTGGATTCTCTCCAGGACTTTCCCCATCTCATTTGAAATCACCATTATATATTGCAGTAGCTGTCATACAAGTGAACACATTCCTATATGTTCACGGTGTTCAAACCAGTCTATGAGGGTAATATAAAATGGCAAACATGGATTTCTAGTTTTTCTTTTTCTTATTATTTTTGTTAAAATTTCAGTATGTTTGGTGAAGGAGATAAAACTGTGCTTATTTCTAACTGACAAAATACATATATTCTTAATGTAACAAAACAGAAAACTAAAGCTAATTCCAGACAAGGGGAGAGACTTGATAGGTAAACAGTGAATGTACTATGGGGACCCTTCAGAATGGTATCACAGAAGACAAGAGAATGAAATGTAACTTACTGGTACATTTAATTTGCTAGTTGGGAAAGCAGCTTGATCTGATGCCATTGGAGCTGCCATGAAATGAATGAAAGCTCAAAGAAGGAAATGGGAAAGAAGAGAGATCTATTTAACTTCAGTTCCCCAGAATGGGAAATGCCCACTCAGCTGCTCTATTGTCTGGTATTTGGTGAGGACCTGTTCACGTGGCCGAAGGAGTGAACAGTCTTTCTCAGGCCTCTTTCTGATGGGCACCAACCCCATCAATGACCTAATTACCTCCTGTGGTGGTTTGATCCAGGTGTCCCCCATAAGTTTATGTGTTCTGAATGCTCAAACCCCAGCTGATGGAAGTTTTGGAATTAGAAACTTGTTGAAGGTGTGTTGTTTGGGATGGGCTTATGGGTATTATAACCAGCTTCCCCTTGCCAGTGTTTGGCACACTCTCCTGCTGCTGTTGTTCACCTGATGTTGGCCAGGAGGTGATGTTCAACCTCTGCTCATGCCATTAATTTTCCTGCCTTCATGGGTTTTCCCCTTGAGTCTGTAAGCCAAAATAAACCCTTTCCTTGCACCAGAAGCTTTTGGTCAATTTCTTTGTGCCAGCAATGAGAAGATGATTACAAAACTTCCCAAAATCCTTAAAGTATAGACTTGGTGCTGGAAGCTGGGTATAGTGGCCCATGTCTTTAATCCCAGCATTGGGGAGGCAGAGGTAGGAAGATCACTGTGAGTTCAAGGCCACCCTGAGACTACATAAAATTGCTATGGGAGTTTGGGGTTCAACCTATAGACTTGGGAGACCCACACATTCATATCCAGAAACCAAAACAAGTCCCTTTCCTCTTGACATAAGTCTCTGTTCAGCTTCTCTTGCTCATTGGTTCTATGACCTGTTTCTAGTTCCCTCCAATTCACATTGTGAAATCTTAATTCTCATAGTGACTATATTATGAGGTAAGAGCTTCGAAAACTGATTGGGTCATGGAAGTGGAGCCCTCATGAAGGGCTTAAAATCCCTATGAGAAAGAACTGAGAGGTGTCACTAAAACAATTCTACAAAATAAGGAAGAAGCAAGAAGGACCTGTCTTTATCTAGAAAGTAGTCATGGAACCACTTTGACTTGGGCTTCTTAGCCCCTGAAATTAGGAGAAATGAATTCTTCTTGTTTAGAAGTTATCCAATGTTATAAGAGTCCATACAGGCCAAAATAAGTTAGTACAAGTTTGCTCTTAGTTTAGAGGTGTCCCATTTCAGACTTCTGACCTATGGACCTGCCAGATAACTAAATTTATTTCATGTAAGGTCCATATTGATATTAATTTGTTATGGCAGAAATTAGAAATTAACATAAATGCTGCCTTGTTGTATAGTTCATGCCTTCTCTTTCCTTCCTTTTCCTTTATCCATCTTTTACTTATTCCCCTTTTAACTTTTTTCTTTAAAGCAGCAATGTGCCTATTATGAGTCTACCAGCTCTTCCCCACACTGAACATATTACTCTAAAGAAAAGGAATTCCTATTGATCCTAGATATGCCATTTTGTATTAATGCTTAATAATAACTATTTAAAATGTTCATTGCTTTTTTTCTATGTGACCAACTTTACATCTCTCTAATCTGAATGCCTTCTCTTCTATAGCTCTAAAAATATGTTCTGGGTGTGGTTGAATATTATTCATTCAGGACACAAATATTATAACATTACATGTAATCATCTCATATTCTGCTACAGGTAAATTTATAAATATATCCAGAATATGTGTATTGATAAAATATGAATGAGTATCTCGATTATAAAACTAAAAAGGCATCTTCTGTTAATCTGTGCCTTATTTGTAGGATCTAGTGAAAATCTATAAGTATCAATGTATCTGTTTTGAAGGCATTTGTTGTATATATTTGTTATTTTGTAGATATTAATTATTAAAAATAATAAAATAGTGCTTTTCATTTTTTTCAATTTTTTCAGCTGTGTCTATGCACATTAAGTTCATCTCGCTGTATATTTTACAGAAACATATGTCTGGCCATGTGTGCTAGTGTGGCCTCTCAAAAAAAACAATACAAATAAATTATTTCTTTCCTTTGCTGGTATCACAGTTGCTCCAAAACAGTTTGCATATTAGAAACGCTCATGTGTTCTGCTTTTCTATCTTGGTAACGCACTTATTCCTTTGTTATAAATTTCAGAAGTGTGTGCTGTTTATTGCTTTGCTAATGAAAGGTAAACCCATCTTTGAGTGATCAAGAGAGACTTTGAAGGCGTGTGCACCGTCTACTTAACTGATGGCTCTCCGATTCCCTCAAAGCATTATCTGAGCTTATTTTAAAGCAGGTTTACTATCAAACATTTGGCTGCTGCCTGGGTTTCAAAGCAGTTCTTTGAACAGCTTGAAATCATTACAGGAGGGCAGCAGGAAGTGGCGCTTCAAAGGTCTTCCTCTACTGAAACAATTCATCTCACTTGCTGTTACCACATCCACAGGCAGGCGAGGTCAAAATTTGTCATAAGGTCACCTACTTTTCCAAGGTCATAGGCACCCATTGGCTGGGCCACAACTCCAATTCAAACTGGTGTGTTTTGGAGGACGAGGGAGAGAGAGATAGAGAGAGAGAGAGAGAGAGAGAGAGAGAGAGAGAGAGAGAGAGAGAGAGAGAGAGAGAGAGAGAGTATCTATTCTGAATATGTCACTTACGATTCAGTTAACTGAGAACACATCTATACAAAGTAGATTGATTTGATTGTCTGATGCGCGTCATGAGACTTGCCCCCAATCAACTCCATTCAGGCTGTGAACTTCAGAGTCTTGAATGGAGCTGATTGCAGCCCCAGTACAAAACTTCCTTTTCCTATTACTAGGTTAGCAAAATGAATGTAGACTTCTCCCAATTGACATTTCCTAATTGCAATCAGAAAATTGATGAATTTGACCAGTGTCCACTTTTGAGAGATTTGATAACCTGTCTCCTCGAATACCTTATATTTAGGCTGGTAAGTGGAAAAGAATAGGCTCTATGCATAGGTTCTAGTGTCAGACTGTCAGTTTACACCCCAAATTCACTTCGATCAGGGCAAATTTGGGCAATTGACCTGTGAATTTTAATAGCTCTTTGTGAAGTGGAGCTAGAATTAACCATCATGTAACTGACTCTAAGAGTGTGAGGATTAAATGACTTAATACTTGCAAAATTATTAGCAAAGTACATATCACCTAGTGGTGGTTAGTAAATATCGATCATTTGTATCGATTATTTACAAATATTTCATTGATTATTTATTTGCAAGGGGGGGAGAGAAGAGAAGAAAGAAATGGGCACTTCAGGGCCTTCCTTCCACTGCAGATGAACTCCAGACACATACACCACTTTGTGTGTCTAGGATGACATGGATCCTGAGGCCTCACCCTGGGCTGTTGGGCTTTGCGAACAAGCTTCTTTAATGATTGAGGCATCGCTTTCAGGCCCTTCCCTTAGTTCATATTTTTCAGAGAAACAGAACCAACAAGAACAGTATTTGTCACACACACACACACACCACACAAAATATGGTTAGAAGTGGGAAATAATGAGAAACTTTACAAAATATTCCTATCCTTCAATTCTTTCTAAAAATCAAAAATGGATCTAAAATAGACCAATCAAATGCAAATGGGGTAAGGAAGTCCATGCCTATAAATTGTGATTTCTGTCTAAACTAGTTACTTGTCTTGTGGCTGCAACAATATTACCATTTGGTTCTAATTTTCAAAATAGCATTTTATACTCACACACACACACACACACACACACACATACACACACACACACACACACACACACACACACACACATATATATATATATATATATATATATATATATATATATATATATATATATATATTTAGGTGGGCACATATTTCTATATTTTTAGGAAAGCAATATAGAGTACCTCCAGGAATAGGAGCTTGCCTTCTACTTAACTTCAACTGTTTGTATTCTTCAGTCTCTTTTCTTTTATGCCATCATCCTTAGTCACATACACACTTATTATACACAGGAATGCCTTACATTTCCGTCTTTAATATTGGGACTTTGCAGACAAATCATCTGGTTCTGATCCTAGCTTGTAGACAGATGATGAGGCTTTGACTAGAGACTCTGCCTCTCTGAACCTTGCTCTTCTTCTCCGTACAGTGAAGATAATAGCAGTGTGTTCTTCAAGTAGCTCTAAGGATTGGGATAGTGAACTTAGAATACTAGTTCACAGTGCATTGAAAAGATTCTATACACATTTTATCATGTCATTTATTATGATCATTTCATTATTTTATTACTATCATTGATTGGTGAAAGTGGATACCCATTGTCTGTTTCTGCTGTGGTCTGGATGTTTGTTCCCCTCCTCCTTTATATGTGGAAATTCTAAATCCTCAGGGTGATGCTATTAGGAGGCAGAGCATTTGGGAAGTCATTAGGTCACAAGTGGGATTCAAGCCTTTGGAGTCAGCTTTTCTTGCTGGCACAAAGAGCCTGACCAAAAGCAAGCTGATGAGAGAAAGGGTTTACTTTGGTTTACAGACTGGAGGGGAAGCTCCATGATGGCAGGGAAAATAATGACATGAGCTGTCATTGGACATCACCTCTTGGCCAAGATCATATGGACAATAACAACAGGAGAGTGTGCCAAGCACAAGGGGAAGCTGTCTGTAACACCCATAAGCCCACCCCCAGCAACACATCTCCAACAAAGTTCCAATTCCCAAATTGCCGTCGGCTGGGGATCAAGCACTCAGAACACGTAAGTTTACGAATCACACCACCAGAGAGCCTTTACACCATTGGCCCAGGGGATCTTCTTTGCCACCTCCACCAAGCAGGACACAGTGAGAAGGCTCTAATTCTAAACCAGGAAGGAAGTCCTTAGTAGGCATGAGTCTACCAGTGCTCAGATCTCAAGTTTTCCAGAATACAAAATTTGGGGGAAAATAATCTGTTATTTATAAACTATGCAGTTTCTGATACTTTGTTATAGCAGTCAGAACACATTATGATAATTTCTTATCTTATCCAGCCCACTAGTCAGGCTCTCAGCAGAATTTCAGACCCAGTCACAGGAATTGTTCCATAGATAATGCGTAAAAGAATGAGTGAAGGTCAAGTGTTCCCTTTGTGTCCCTGGTATAGTTCTTCCTAGTCTGACTAGGCTCAGGCTGGCTGGCCTCCTTCCTTCCTTCCTTCCTTCCTTCCTTCCTTCCTTCCTTCCTTCCTTCCTTCCTTCCTTCCTTCCTTCCTTCCCTTCTTTCTTTCTTTCTTTCTCTCTCTCTCTTTCTTCCTTCCTTCCTTCTTTCTTTCTTTCTTCCTTCCTTCCCTTCTTTCTTTCTTTCTTCCTTCCTTCCCTTCTTTCTTTCTTTCTTTCTTTCTTTCTTTCTTTCTTTCTTTCTTTCTTTCTTTCTTTCTTTCTTTCTTTCTTTCTTTCTTCTTCCTTCCTTCCCTCTTTTGTTCCCTTCTTTCTTTCTTTCTTTCTTTCTTTCTTTCTTTCTTTCTTTCTTTCTTTCTTTCTTTCTTTCTTTCTTTCTTTCTTTCTTTCTTTCTTCTTCCTTCCTTCCCTCTTTTGTTCCCTTCTTTCTTTCTTTCTTTCTTTCTTTCTTTCTTTCTTTCTTTCTTTCTTTCTTT
>PVHP010014487.1:0-39054 GCA_004024765.1 Zapus hudsonius | reverse complement strand
AAGTACGGGATCCGGTGCCTATCGCCCTGAATCCCTAGTTCCAAACAAGGGGTCCCCCTCACTGAGTGGAAAATTGGTCGAATTTGAAAGCTGTTGATTGTCTCCCCCAGGCCGAGGCTCCTCCATTACACCAAGTGCTCCTTTGTTGGTTCGCTGTTCCCTCTCAGTAGGAGGTGTGGTCAGCCTACTCATGGCCGCAAATTGTGTGTGTAACACTACTAATGAAAAGCATTACTTTTTGAATCTTTCATCTATTTTACAATTTTATTTCTTTTAGGCATCATAATTTTTATGTTAATAACTGACAGCGCATCTTGCTGCTCTTTTTTTAAACAGAGGTTTTTTAAATATTTTATTTATTCATTTTCAAGGAAAGAGAGAGAGAAAGAGAGAGAGAGAGAGAGAAAGAGAGAACACCAGGGCCACCACCTTATGGGTCTGGCATATGTGGGTACTGGAGAATTAAACCAGGGGCCTTAGGCACTGGAGGCAAGTACCTTAACTGCTGAGCCATCTCTCCAGCCCATCTTGCTGCTCTTATGCTGGTCTGCATAGCACATTCTGTGCATAAATGCCTTAACAATTCATTCCTTTAGAAATATTCATTTATTGGTCTATGCCAAAACTCCACTTAGAATCATTTCAGTAAGAAAATAATCTAAGTGTGGAAGAGTTTAAGTTATATATAATTTTTTCTCTCTAAGCAGTTATAATCACATATTTGTGTCCCAATGATCAGTGTTATTTCTAGCTTCAGTTCTTCACCATGAGAGACACATCTTTACTGGTACTATCATTTCTTCTTGTGATTCACTCGATGAATAGCCAATACCAGTCATATAATATTTCAGAAACAATAGTAATAGTTTCTGATTAAAAAACTCTAGGATTATAATCTCTGTTCTGTGTCATGCTTACTTTGTAACTTCTGGCAAATGAAATCTCTCCAGAAATATCTTTCATGTGTGTAAAATTTGAATAATAATATTAATCTTTCAAGTGATGAATATATATGTTCTTTCTGAAAAAAGATTGCAATCTTAGAAGTGATGTTTTACTTCTGCTTAAACAAGAGAGTTCTGTGCGAAGGCAGTTGTCAAAATGATGCTGACAGATGACAGCACTTCTCTTTTTCTTTGATCCAACAAAAGTGACCACTTAATGGCACAATCAGTTGGTTCAGGTCAAACAGGCCAGGACCCAACCTCAGGAACTCATTTTGCACAACCCGCAGGACAAAGATTTCAACAGAAAAATGGGCCTGAGTGTGGATCTTATTTTCAGAAAATAAAGGTCAGGGTCAGGTATAAAAGCGATGAAGACTCTAAAAGGCCTTGGTGTCAGATCTTTCTAAGTAGACCTATGCTACAATGTCATGACCCTGTCATAGCCACACAAGAAACAAGCATGAATATCATCTAATCATTAGGGTAGGACCCCTGTGTCCATGTGTAAACTCTCTGTTTTCTACTGGGTAATTTTAATTTGAACAGGGGAAGACAATGTTAGTGGTAATGGAAAGTGTGAGTAGAAAGCTACCCTGCAGAGACTATGTTTAGTATGCCAACAAAAATGCAAAAATATGAAAAATAGAATATGAGATAATACTGTGTTATTTTAAAAAGAAACTGCTTATAAGGTGACATTTCCTTTTCCTAGGATCACTACATGCTGATGTTTATACCTGATGAGGATTTGACTTACAGTTTGGTCTGATGTCCAATCAGGTGTTTTTGAACCGAAGCAGCTCTGAGTGTCAAAGTGTTCTCATTTGATACTTACTCACCAGTGATAACACTTAGGCAGCTGATTACTCTCTAGATGTAAATGACTATAAAATCGAAGGCAAAGTATATGGTAGTTCTTATTGTGTTCATCTGTTTAAAATGTACTTACAAATACCTGTATACAAATGAAATGTCTCCCACAAGAGGGAAGGGAAAAATCTAAACTAAAATTATCATTCAGAGCTCTAAGTAGCCTAAAAATGGGAAGAATTAATAGCATCGATTTAAATGTCAGATTTACCTTTGGTCAATACCACCGTGGATAATTACAGAACTTCGGTTGGATTATTATTTGAGTGGAAGCCGCTCAAATTTATCGCATGGGTCAATAGCTTTCAAAAAAGTCTTTTTTAGAAGGTAAGACACACAGATAAACACCATTCTGCAATTGTAAACATTATAATCATCTGTAGGTGATAAATGTTCAAAGGACACAGGAGGCTTAGAATTGGTAATCAAATTTAGCCATCTGTTCCGAAGATGCACACACTGTGAGTCCATTATCTTAACACACATTCTCATTTTTGGAATTCACACCCTTTAAATGTAAAACAAACAAACAAAAAAAGAAAATTCTGAAACTTCTGCTACTATCAATTTTGCCACCTGAACATTTTCTTACATTTACTCTTTGGTAGTGTTTTGATGTTTTATTTAAATAAAGCTATTTTCCAAACAGCTCATGATAAAACAGGAATTTTGTATACCTTAATGAGGAATAAAATCATCTAAGGTGGATATCGGATGAAATGTACAAAGCTTACCATTCCAAGGAATTTTAATGAATATATAAATATATAAAATTATTTGGAGGCAGACATAATTTTTCATATCTTGTATTTTTTTTTACAAATTGAGTGTTCTCTATGTGAACTGTGATAAAAACACGGGAAGAATTCATTTTCTTATAACTTAAATTGAGAGGATGCTCTCCTTTCTACCTTTGGCTCATCCTGGCAGGAGCCTTCCTGCCTGGCTGCTTCTCCTCAGTCTCTAGTGGAGGCACCGCCTGGGGAGTTCATCAGCAGCAGGGAATGTGACCCTGGGCTGAAGGCTAGAGCGCACTATAAATTTTCACTTCCACGGTGCCTTCCACACATTCAGAGAGTTTCTTTAGGCTACAGTGATAAGTGAAGAAAGGACTGCAGAGATGTCATGGTCTCCTTACTTACGGAGAAGTACATTGTGATAATGTTTTTCACTCCACTAAAAACACAACAAAAGTCAACTGAATTGCAGACTATTACAGCTTTCTTTTTGTCTTTATTGTATAGGTGAGCTAATTGAAATCTAGATAATTTACATAAATTTTCAAAATAACTTCATGCATCTAGAGGTAGGAAAATCACTGAAGTCCTGGTGAGCCATTCTCAGTGCTATGGCTTCTTTTTTTCAGAGCACAAACCCTAGTTCAACTTATAACCTAGAGAACATGTGTTTATGCAGGTGTGGAAGGGAATCCTATAGCTGAAGTAATTGGGACCTCAAGTAATGGTATTTCTTATCATTTTGTAGGTAAGAAAAGTGAGGCTGAAAAAATGAAGAGAAAAGGTGTCTAAAGTTACAACTTTAGACACACCTAAAGCTTGATGTGGAAAGACAGGTGCATACTTTATTTTCTAGTTCAGGACTAGTTAGGTTACTAGTTACTAGTTAGTTACTGAATATGATATTTTGTTGACACTTTTAACAAAAATTCAGTCACAACACACTCATTCTTTCTCTTTCCTATACCAGTTTTCTCTGTCCCATATCATTATTTAAAATTATGCTAGTGATAATTTTTTAAATAATCTTTAAATTCCTTTGGCATTTATAATAAATTCCTGCTGGTAGGTAAGCCTGATGTCACTGTTCCTGGACAACCTTGACCAGATGAATATTTAAGGAGCTGGCTGCTTCTGTCTTGTGTCTCCTTCATTAACAGAAGTTTGTGAATAAGGCATCTATGTGGTAGAATGGAAGAGGAAAGTGGATATGGCCCATGCTCATTACATGCTTTGGCCCATGAACAACACACATCTATTGTGATGTATTAGGACACACTAAGTATCCTTTGAAAAATCACTGATGTTTGTTGACAGCTCACCATCTGTACTACAAGACTGAATAAGCAAAGTGCTTTGATAATCTGGACTTTTGACTTCAAGCGCTAGTGAATGATGCTAAAATCTAGGCTCCTAAAGGTCACATAGCAGAGTTCAGTTCATAACAATTGGGTAATAACTGATTTTTCCAATTACTACTTTCAACCCTGGCTTTTGTTTTAGGAATTATGAGACAATGAATAAAGTGAAATTTAGTACCCTACATTTTGCATGTTTGCTTTGTTGAACTTTCAGTTTGCATGTCATATATTTCCTTGGTGTGACAATAGTAGTAGTCATACAGAACATTCATGTTTATGTTTCCCAAATCTGAAGGAAGAATGACCTCCATGAAGGCATTTTTTATCATCATAGAAAGTATAGCACTGGATGATTTTATTTATTTCTGTCTGAATGTGATAGGTAGCAACCCGGTTGACATTGTCAGAGTAGCCTCTGCAGCCCCTGTATTCAGTGGTAATGTTGCATCTGTCACATAGCTGGAAGATAGAGAAAAGGGAACCTTATAAGGCCACTCTCCCCTTTGATGATGTCAGTTAGGTGAGATCCAAGGTTTTCTGTGCTTGAACTGTACAGAGAATCACAGATAGTGTAGCACAATACATTATTGCTGCGGGGAGAAGAATATTTTACATTATTGTAAGATGCACAGCATCTCAACAGAAAGGATCATCCTTATACTGTGTGAAACAGAGAACTATTTGCAAAAATATTCTGCCATTATCTAAAGCTAAGAAAGAATACTTCTTTTAATAAAAAATCAAAGAAATGCTTTCATTTTACAATAAATAAATACATTTTTATTAATTAGGAATTTTTTATTGATCATTTTCAAAATTTAGAGTGAAAGAAGACTTTGAATCTCAGGCCGAGCATGAGGAAGACAGAGGCTCTCTCCTTGACGTCACTCCCCAAGGTCTGGGATGGCAGCATCTCACCCCTCTTGATGCTGGCCACTGGTGATGAAATAAACACCTAGGATCATTTAAAGGAATTAAATCATGCATAATGTAGCTCCAGTTTTTAAATTATCTATAGCTATAATAAATTACAACATGATTTTTCATCTGTAGTTAATAATTCCTAATAATCGTAATATAGTTCCAATTAATATTTTATTGCACAATGTAAACTTAGAAACAAATATCATGTTACTGCAATGTGATTTAAATTGAACTAGATAGGTGAGGTGATACTTTTCTAGAAAGTGAAGACTTCCATGTGAAAAATCATGAAGCACCATTTTCTCACACATACTAGATGTTTCACTCAGATGTTCAGAAACATCTACTTTAAATCATTTAAAAATACATTATATCCAGTTGTGGCTGTGAAATGCTATGTCCAGTCCTGTTTTTTGGTCATTATGTATGTTCAAACTTCATTTATTATCATAGATGTTTCTATTACTGTGGTTAAAGATTTATGTAGGAAAATTTTCCTTAATATACATTCTTAAATTTTATGGTCTAAAAAATATATTATAGTTCTTTAGTAATTTTTCCAATTATTTTTTAACTGAAGCTGATCATCATGATATAGCTCTTGTGGTATTTTTTATACTTGGAAATAGCCTTGTCCAAGTGTCTCAAAAGGGTCAGTAAGGCCAAAACAAATGTGAAGGCGCTGCTTCCTCCCATGTACTCTATCAGCTAGGCCTGCCATCACAACGGTCCACTCTTCATTTCTGAATTCTTTGAATATTCTAAATGCTTTCTTCAAAAAATGATGAAGCAATAACAAGTAAAAATATATTTTTTGATTAGCAAATAATGTTTTACATGCATGTGCTTCAATGCTTTCCTGGTAAAGAAGTTCTGTGATATTATGTGCACATATATATATATATGCACATAATGCACACACACATATATATATGTTAATGTAACTGAAGAATTCTTTCTTTGATATACTTATATGTTTTCTGTCACTTAACATGGCCATCTACCTTTCACCTTACAAAGTTGATAAACACTCAAATCAAGTCAGAAAAATAGACTTTCCAAAGCAGGAATTGGTCTCCTTACAGGCACTATTTTGGAACTACTTGATTTCAATAAATATAAAATTCCCCTTTCCTTTTGTCCTCACCACAGATTCATATTCTTTTTTTCTGCTGTATTATCTAGAAAGCTTTCTTTCTTATAGAAATATAATAAAAATAAATCCTATGCCTAATATTTATACCAAATCTTTTGTATTTTATTTACTAATTTTAGTGAAATAGGAAGATAAACAGAGAGAATTGGCGCTCCATCCAGGGCCTCCAACCACTGCAAATGAACTCTAGACACATTTACCACTCACTTTGTGCATCTGGCTTTACTTGGGTCCTGGGGAATCAAAATCAGGTCCTTCTCCTTTTCAGACAAAGGCTTTAAGTGCTAAGTCATCCATTTCCTTAGATGTATGCCAGACTTTTAAAGAAAATCTTATGGTAACTCTTCAAAATGTTCCACAAAATAGAACGGGAAGAAGACTACCAACTTAGAAATATGAGGCCAGTATTACCCTGATTCAAAGACTGGGTACAGATGAAGAAAGAAAGATAAAGAAGAAAGAAGAAAGAAAGAAAGAAAGAAAGAAAATAGAAAGAAAAGAAGGAAGGAAGAAAGGAAGGAATTAAGGAAGGAAGAAAGAAAGAAAGAAAGAAAGACAGAAAGAAAGAAAGAAAGAAAGAAAGAAAGAAAGACAGAAAGAAAGAAAGAAAGAAAGACAGAAAGAAAGAAAGAAAGAAAGAAAGAAAGATGAAGAGAGGGAGGGTAGATGGATGGAGGGTGGGAGAGAAGGAAGGAAGGAATGAAAGAAAGAAAGAAAGAAAGAAGGCAGAAACTAAAGACAAATTTCCCTGATAAACATGGATGCAAAAATTCTCATCAAAACTGTTGTGAACCAAATGAAGAAAAATCATCCATCATGACCAAGTCATTTTATATTGGGGATTCAAGGTTAATTCAACATACATAAATCCATAAATTTAATATAAAATATAAAAAGTTTACAGAGAGGAATCTCATGAATATCTCATTTGATGCAAAAAGTTATTTTTCAATGCTCAACCTGCCTTCATAATGAAAGTCATAAAGTAGGAATCCATGGAACATACCTTCCAATGTTAACAGTCATATACGGCAAGCCCACAATCAACATTTTACCAAATGGGGTAAAACTGAGGCAAGGATGCCAACTCTCACCTCTACTATGCATTATACTGCTCAAAATCCATGCTAAAGCATTAAGACAGAAAATGGATAAAAATAGAAACGGAAGAAGTCAAACTAGTCCTATGTGTAGATGACATGATTCTATACTTTTAAGATTCTGTAGAATCTACCAGAAAGCTCTTACTTTATTTTCAGTGAAATTGCACTTTTAGTAAAGATAAAATAAGTAGCTTTCTTATACACAAATTATGAGCGTGCATAAAGGAAATCAAGGTATATGTCCCATTCACAATGCCTTCCAAAAAAGTAATAAAGAACACAGGAATAAACCTAGCATGAATCTGAAAGTACTCTACAATGAAATCTTCAAGACACTGAAAAAACAAAAAACAAAACAAGCAAACAAACAAAACTCAAGGAGAATACTAAACAGAAGGACCTGCCATGCTGATGTGTTGGTAGAATTGATATGAAAATAGCTATACTTTACTAAGAGTAACCCACAGATTCAATGCAGTCCCCATCAAAATTCCAATGATTTTCCTCCCTGAACTGAAATAAAACAATCCAAGATTTCCTATGAAAAATAGAAGACCACAAGTATGCAAAGCAACCCTATAGAGAAAGAGCACACCTAGAACATCACAATTAGTGGCATCAAATTATATGATGAACATTTTCCTACAAGTTCATCATCTAACTATAAAAATTCTTGCTTAGTTCCTTCCTAACATAGCTACATCTTTTTCTACAAATTTTTTAACATGCTTTCCTGAAGTATCAAGTCTGTTTAAAATTCCCAAGATTCCATATGTTTCATTCTCTCTCTCTTTGTCCATTTCTACTTTGAATTTATATTGATGTTTATTAAACAAATATTTGCTTTTTCTGAACTTAATCAAGAGTTTAGCTTTAAATGGCAACTCGATGTAGCAGGAGAAAATTGTAATAAGGGAGCTTGTCCAACTTCATGAATGAGCACGAGTGTCCATCTTTATTCAGGAAAGACTCATATTCTTATTAAAGATCATACTTACTGTACATTTGCGGAACTTTCCTTCTTACTTAAATATAGAATTAAAATATAATCAAAAGTATATCCTTTGATTCTGTGGTAGTGGAAGGGCCTCACATGTTGTTAATTTTTATGTAAGGGAGTTATGAAAGAGATTTTGAATTTCTTTGCTGAGCAAATAGTACATCCAAGGGAAGGGCAATTTTCTAGTTTCAAAATTGAAAACCTAGAATATGGGCTTTTAAAATTCATTTTCTAGAAGTCTTTAGCCAAAAGTTTGTGTCAAAATAATTAGTACTGTGTAAAGTGAACCTTATGGTATGAAACATTTTATATTACAGGACAGATGTTTTCAAAGTGCACACCCTGTAGCCCTTTACTGAGTTTATATTCAGGAATTTATGGAACTGTAAAATGTATCTATACATCAGTGGATAAATGATGGTAACTAAAACACTTTGTGGTTCCTTAAAAGGCATAAGTCTTTAGAACAGTGACCTTTATACATTTTCAAATAAAATAAAATAGAACTATAAAAGAAGCATTTGAAATCCGTTTTTACAGTTTATTTTTTGAAAGATGATACTGAGTTAATTGGCTCTTTCAATCCATTGAATTTATTCTTGCCAGAAGTATTTATTCCATTGGAAAATTTTTCTCTAAAAAATTATAGTGTGTTGCCTATGAAGTCTAAGGATGAGGGCTAAAAATTGTTTGAACACAATCCAAATATCCTCATGAGCACTTTGAGACACTGTTAAGCTACATTCACATGAGGCTATAGTTTACATGTTTGTGTCTTCCCAGAATTCATATATTGAAATCTAATCACCAGAGGGAAAGGTTCTCATGAATCAGATTGATGATGTTATTAGGAGTGCTTCTGAAGCCTCCTGTTGCTTCCACATGACAAAGGTATGAGGAGGGAAACACACTTTCTACACAGGGAATGCTGTCACCTTCCTCTTGGATTTTACAGCTTTAGAGCTGTAAGAAATAAATTTATGTTGGTTTATCAACTACCCAATAATGGTATTTTGTTACAAAAGCTCAAACAGATTAAAACCCTTGGAATTTAATTTAGAAACATATAAAATTAAATGTAATCTAAATAATTTTATTTAATATTAGACCTTCAGATAAGAGGTTTACTTTCTTAAAAAAAATATGATGACATTTATAGAGTTACAGCTACATTTTATTTTGAAGAAATTTTATAATTTACTAAATTGAAATATAATCTCTCAGATTCTTTTTACAGTGATATAAAATTCTTTAATAGCTTAAGATTACTCTGTTTGAACAAGGCAAATTTCAATCAAGGCAAAATATTAATGGAGAAATAATTGCATGATAAAATAATTTATAGAAAAAAATTGACCTCTAAGTCAGTGTTCATGTCAAATTTTTGGCATTAGAAAAAATCTCAAATACTTGTTGTACAATATATTGCATAAATTATAGAAACAATAGTGTATCATACTTTTATAAGTTTAAAAAATTATACAGATTTTTGGTTAGAATTAGAACATATTTTGGAGATTTTTCATATGAATATCATGACTAAATTTATTTGAAAATTTTCTATTCTTGCTTTTCTTACCAAATATCTGGCCTAAGAAAATCTAGTTGTAATTATTATTCTGGAAATTTGTGACTAAATAATTTCAGATTTTCCAGATAAAAATAAGGAACCGCAAGCCATCCAAGAACTTTCGTATATTATTATCTTTTTTTCTGAAGAATGACTTTATTTTTTTTTTCATTTTTTTGTTTTCAACTAAGCAGTATTTTTTCAATGGTGATTAGGGATGTGAATATACACACATGTAAGACATTTTAAGAATCTCCTACTACAGTGGTCTAATATTTATTGCGAGTGTTAGGTCTGGAAATGTCATCAGATAACATGGTTGACGCCTTCCAGGCTGCAGAGTTGAAATTCTGTTTTTTCTTTGTGTAACCTTCGGATTCTATCATTTTATTAACCACCCACTTGTTTTAGAAAATTCCTTTTGACAAATAAATGCCCTCTAATATTTCCCTTATAATCTTGTACCTTACCTATATTTTTGTAATACTTTTGCTATTTAAAAGCTGCTGCATTTGTGATTCCATTATTCATATGTGATGGGAGTAATAAGGTGCAAACCGAGGAAACTATATATATTGGCTTTACAGGTGAACAGCCTAGGCTAGCAAGCAAGTAACAACAAATAAAAGCCATGTGGTGTCTCCTGATCTATTTCTTTATGGAGCTGAGACTCTAAAAGCACAAGTAAGTTGTTCATTTTCTGCAGCACTGTACCTGGTGTAGCAGTCAAGTCTAACACCCGCTATAAGTTTCCCATAAAGTGAAAAGGGAACCCAGAGACCTTGTTTCAATGGAGAATCCACTCGTACTTACTAAGTAACATGAGACCTCACTCTATCAACCTGGTCTAGAAAACCACATTTCTTATTGCCATTGTGTATAATAGTTTTTATCCAACAGGTATTTAGAAATATCTAAACACATAATATCAAGCCTAAAGAGATAAGTCTCAAAAATCACAACCCTCATTTATTAGCAGCCTTGTTGCCTCAGAAAACTTACTTTCCAAAGTATACTTGAGTCATTGTGTTGCCAAATGAACTGGACCCATCACTAACCTGTAACATTGTCACCAGTCACATAATACTTTCATTTACAAAATCACATAAAATATTTTCTGTGTGTAATCGGACCACTCAGTGGAAGGATATCCACAGTACCCACAGCACAAGATCTTCCCAGTAATCATCTCCCCGTCCTTCCTTTTAATGATCTATTTGGAAACAAATGACAAGCTTAAATCTGAGTTTTTACTGTTTATAGTTTATACTGTTATAACCAATGGGTTAAACACACACACACACACACACACACACACACACACACACACACACACACACTAAAATTTTGAAGTTTCATTTATCCCCAAAGCATTCCAAATGGATCACTGCAAATGATTAAATATGTTTTCCAATCACAGAACTTCACATATTTTGCATTTTTAGCCTTTTCCTCTCTATTCACATATCTGATTCAGCTCATTTCTAATCAGGATCTTTGTTCCTTTGGCTCACTCGGTCTCTACTACAGACATTGCCAGCCTTCTGCTTACATTTTTTCTCAACCATATGATATGTTTTAAAATATAAGTATGTAGGATACTTCTGATGCCCCCAGATCTTTCAGATGCTTTGAATAAAACTTGGTTTTCTCCAATGTCAGAGTCTGCTTCAATATTTCACTTATTGACTTCACTTGTTGCTCCTTCCCCACCTTTTACCCCTATTCACATGGATTCTCTTTTCATTCAGAGCTTCATTTCCATGAGACCCCTGTGTCTCTGTCAGTGAGCAGTTTAGTATCTTTACAGATTGAGATGCCTCCATAAGTGTTGAGCTATGTCAGCAGTGGGCTTTCTTTTTCTTTTTTTTTCTTTATTGTCCATAATGAGTTACATTGTTCAGTGGGCCAACCATGAGTTGTTATCCCCAATTCCCCGTTGCCCCCCTTCCCCATCCCCAGTCAGCTGGATATCCTCCTCCATGGGCCATCTGTATCAGTCTTTGTAGTAGGGGACCATGGATAGCTCAGTGGGCTTTCTTGAGGTAAAGAAAGTACTTCTACTTTTACTATGTGTGACTCTCAAGCAGTGCTTATGTTTCCACAAGAACATTGCTCTCCTATATCAGAAGTAAACATATTTTTTCTTATTTTTTGTTATTTTTGATATAATTTTTGGACTGTTCTTTGGAATTGATACACATGACTGGAATCAATACTCCAAAAGACCTCCTAGTTGACAAGGTACTGTGTCCCCAACCATTTTTCAGAACACTTTAATTTCCCATAGTTGTCTTTTCCCTTGCAAATGCAGTTTACATGTCTTATTTTCTACACCAGAGACACAGAGGCATTCCAATGTGAAGTATTATAATTTTTCTCTTTGCTAATCCTAGTTTCTGATAGTAAGATTAAATTCATGATTATTGTATGAACCCCCCTTGCTTTATTATCTTGACTTTTGAAACATTCTACACTCATATTTTATAGGATTTTCCTGAGCCTTTTCTTGTTACTTTAATAAATGCTTAGTTCCATCCCTTTGTGCAAATGCCTCTCTGCCACCTCCCTGGCTCCTCACATCATCTCTGCACCACCGTCCTTCCTCTGTGTGCCAAGGGCAGCTAGCAGGAGATTCTACGTACTGCTTGCTTCTTCTTATCCAGGCCCTGCCTTCTTTCTCTGTCTAGTTGATCCACAAATCCAACAAAGCCACCAGCTTCACTGTCACAAGTCTTTCCTGTTGGCTTGTGAATACACTGAAGCCAATTCCTATGATATATTACACTTCTCTTGGAGGGGAGCCCCTTCCTTGCTAAATAGGCATTATTCTTTTAAATCTTTTAAATTTCTTGCAGTCACCTTAATGAAGCTTTTCTCTTTCTGACAACAGATATGGTTGAATGCCCTCAGATGGAATGGTACTTTGCCTTTGAATTTGTAGCTTATAGATTTCTTTCTGCTTTAATATCTACACTCCCTGGATTCTACTCTTGAATTATTTCTTTTATTTTTCTTGATAACTCAGGGAATTTGTAAAAAAATGGTTAATAAATAATGACTAGATTCTTCAAGGGAAGGAAAAACATGTGCAAGGAGGGACACTTCTCCATGTGGGCCAACAAAGACTCTGTTAATATGGGACTCTGCATTGTACTCCTGTAGCAGAAGTCAACTTCTCTCTCTCTCTCTCTCTCTCTCTCTCTCTCTCTCTTTCTCTCTCTCTTTCATATTTTGTTGTTTTTATTTTTCAGAAAAGAACTGGTTTGAACTGAGAAATAGTAAAACAATCCTGTCCTGAAATACGAATGGTATGTATGCCAACTAGCTAATTTGGTTTAAGATGAAGTCTAGTTTTCTGGAAAACCTTACAAGACAAATTTAAAACTGCTTTAAAAATTATAGCTTATTGAAACAAACAAGCAAGCAAATAGGCAAACTCGGGAATAATCCATTTTCTATTATGCCAAAGGGTGGTTGCCATGAAGCTTCAAGTGTTTATAGGCCAATCCAGCCCATGTGAGTCCTTATAGATCAATGAAGAGGAAGGGCCATATGAAATCATTCCTAAGCCTTTCTCTTCCTCTCCAATATCCTACAGCCTTACAGCAAACTTATCTATTCTTAGAAAAAAAAAGCCCACAACAATTCAGAGTTAACAAGGTTAGTAGTGAATCTCTGCTCAGTGTGAATCTTCTGATCAATGTGGAAGCACGGTATGGTCATAGGAGCATTATCTTGAGGTCACCCCGTTTATCCTGAGGAAGATACATATGGGAAAGATGGTTCTAAAGAATGGTCAGAGTGAATGAAACATGTAAGTGAATGACATGTGAGCAAATTCAAGAGACACAGTAAACCAATAGCATGCTGGAATGGTCTTTCTCTGGAATATAGGGACTTTCAGATGAAATGGTATCTTGTGGCCAATCAAAAATGATTTTGTGGACTTGAATAAGTATTAAAAAGACAGAATAGGAGAGTAACACTTCCTCCTCTAAATCCTCACCAGAAAGTAGAATAACCTATGACTGGGTTCCATAATCACCCACGAAAGCAGAGAACAGAGACTTATACTAATAAGTGCTCTGGGATTTGCTTTATCTGTCATTCTGTTAGGTTACCTGGCCAGAGCATCTTATCTTGCAGAGCCCTCTCGGATTTTGTTCAGATATTACTATTGACAGGGAAAGAAAAGAAAGGTGACATTTACATTCATATTGGATGGGAGGAAGTAGCTGGGGTTTTCTAGTTTTGTCAGTGCTGAATAGACACAGGTCTCAAAAAGAATGAAAATGCATTATCTATTCCTACAAAGAATCAACCAGTCCTTCAAGCACACCATGGCTGTGGAAGATAAAGTGACATGACCACTAAAGGAATGAAGACCTTGGATCTGGGTTATGGGAAAGGATCCAAGTGTTCCTTTCAGGACATCTGTAAACAACCAAAATGGAATAAAAGCAGAGGTGTGAATCAAAGTTCTTCCACATTCAAATGGTTTCTATAATTTGATACTGTAAGAGGATGTTCCTTGTCTTATCTATAGCAAACTGAAATTTGGGTCACAAAGGAGAATATAGTCTACAAAGTGATTTTTTAAACATTTCTTAAAAAAATAAATAAAACATCCACAGATAGTTTCAGGCTTCTGTAAGTAGAAGATATCACTTTCCTGTAACAGAGAATGGCCACCTTCCAAGACGGAGTAATTAGTACTTAATTTTTGGCTGCTATATTTGTGTTAGATTTAATTCTTATTTCCTATATTTTCAGGTAGAGCTGGGCATGCTGAGAATGCTCTAAAAATTGTGATAAAGAAGAAAGTTGGAAGCTGCTTTAGCAGTATCGAAAGAAATGCCAAGAGCTAGAAGAACTGAACTTTTAGGGAGAGCTAAAGTAGGATCACTGAATGTTGTCCACCACAGTGTTTCCCTTGAGGGAAGACAGCTTCATCAGCAACAGCTGTGGAGCAGAAGGCATTAGGAGATAAATGAGAGATTGCTGAGAGGTCAATGTCCTACTGCAGATGACCCCTTGCATGGCCATTGCACCCTGGAAAACACCTGAACTACTCCAAAAGCAGTTGCCAGAGAAACTTCAAGTTTGCAAAACTGAAGAAATTGATGACACTGAAACATCTTGCTTGGAATATTTTATATAGAAAACAGTTATCAGATTTAAGGATTATTTTCATAGAAATCATGTTAAGAGAAAAACAAGAGATATTTTAAACGAAATGAGTGATTTTTGCAGTTTTAAGAAAATGATTTTAATATCATTAATATAATAATTATAATCATACAATTAATATTATTTTTCTTGAGAATTCCTTTTAGGTTTTAAAGTTTGGCAAAGCAAACAAAAACAGTAATAAGGTGAAATAGTCTTTTTCTCCATTGCCCAGGAGTCTGTGTGAATGGAGGTTTTCTCTGCAGAGCATCTAATGGCCCTCAGGGCTGCAGACAAACATGAATGCCAAAGGAATTTCTCAGCAGCTAAGGGGTGAGATGAGTTTGTACAGGAGCTGGCACAGGTGTGGATGTCATTAACCCTAGTAGGAACTTGAGACAGACAGGCATGACTGCCCCAGTGTTCTCATTGGTAACTTATGGCATCTTAAAGAAAAGGAAAAACAGCAGGGTTTGAAGATGTCATGCATTTTCAAAAGAAAAATATTCTAGTTATAGATAGATAATGTGTGGATAGATAGATGACAGATGGAAATACAGACGTATAAACATCTGATTCTTTTTCAAATGCACTCATTGTGAGTTATGAAAGTTTCATTGTTTTCTTAACATAGTAGAAGTTAATATCTTGTGGATTGTGATAGATAGGGGATTTATTAAGCAAATACAGGGTTGTCCTATTTAAGTCTGTCTTGACATCGCTCAATGGTCCAATAAAAATAAGAATATTAATCAGTTACACACCTAAAATATAACTAGGTTCACAAATTGTAATATGTAGCTCAGACATTGTGATATTCTGGCTATCTCAGAAAGAAAATATTGTCTATAAGAGAATATATATCTCAAGAAAAACTTTTTTTCTCTTTCTCTTCTTTCCTTACTTAATTCCTTTTTTCTTTTTCTTCCTTTCTTTTGTGGAAGAGACTTGAGAAAAATGAGTGTGAGAAAGTGACTAACACTGATACAAGTGTTCATTGATGACATAGTTTACAATCTTGAATGATAAGTGAAGGGATGAGCCTAGGATCATAAGGCACTTGTCTCGCACCGTGTAGACTGCAGTGACACTTGATTTTGATGTATGTGCTTCTCAGTGAGAACAGGGATACTGCATGTCTGAGTGAGTCCAGGCAGAGTTAAGATGCAGGTAGCAGATGAAGACAATGGGAGAGGCAAATGGCAGATTTAAATAAATCCTGATTATATTATATATATTTTACTTAATAACTAATTAACATGTGCTGCTTCTTCCTCTAATTTATTAGAGTGAGTTCCTCTTTTACATCTCATTTCTAAACCATCACTCCAGTTAGACTTCATTCATTGTACATTATTTGTACCAAGATTTTCATACATTATTTAAACATCATGGTAGCTACACATTATAGAGAGTTCTCAGTTACTGCATGAAATACCTAATATAGATTACTTATATAATAAAGGGATATTTATTTTGGCTTTCATTTCTTGTGTGTTATCCCCAAGACTGAGTAGTCCCATTGTTTAAGATCTTTGGAAAGTTCATCACCTCATTGTGTGAACATGTATTGGAAGGAGAGCTCACATCAAAGATGGGGAGAGAGGAAGCCTCCAGGAGGAGAAAGTGGACAGGAGGAGGAGAAGGTGCCAGGAGAAGCATAAAAAATGAGGAGGACTAAGGAAGGGTAGAACAGAGGAGGTAATCAGTGGGAAGGGAGGGAATGACTTGAGAGGGGAGAAGAAACAGAGACAGGGGAAGGGAGAAGACAGACCAGGGAAATGCATGGGAGAGAGTCCATAAATCTCATTCAAGTACACACCCTAAGTAACCTAACAATATCCCATTAGCTTCTACCTCTTAATGAATCCATCACCTTCCAATAGGACTACCATAAAGACTGATACTTTAAACACAGGGGAATATGAAAGATGATATCCATATAAAACCACATTGATGATAATTACCCTTCCTGAGGAGGGCCCACTTGGAATGGGAGTGGAGGAGTAAGGACAAAAGAGGAAAATCTAGTAGAAATAAGTCTAATTTCAGTATGTTCATATACTCAAGTCTCCGGTGAAAACTGTTAAATACAAAAGGGTCTTATCATCTAACTCTGGTAGGCAACCTAGAGTGTTGTCCAACAAACAACTCACTGAGATATATCTCAACCCTGGAAGTGAATCTTTTCTGTAACAATTTATGGCTGTTGAGTACAGCAATTACACTCCCACGGGGTACTTCTGCCCCAAATCTCTATGTCTCATTTGACATATATGTTTATTTAGCTATTGAAGAATTAGGTTTCCATATTCTTTTTCATAACCTCTGTAGTTTGATTAACTCTCTTCCACTCCCTCCTTTACTCAGTAGACCTGCCCTGACCTCACTAACATCATTCCACTCCATTCTTCAAATTTTGGAAATAATTCTGTTTATAAGATTGTATTTTTAAAATATTGTTTAATCTTTGGTAAACAGTATGCAAAATAGGCATAAATTCTAATTTCTAGGTTTGAACACCTGGAAAAGTAATGTGTTAATCTGAAGAAGGAAATAACAAACAATTACAGAGGGTAGAGGTGTACAATTTTAGGGAGCTTCCAAAGCTAAATTAATATTCTTGCTGGTGAAATGCTGAGAGAGTCACACAATCATTTTTGTAAAGTAAAACACACCCATACAAACACATCCTTTTAATCTAATATAGCAGCAATTTATGATTTGTTGAGTAACTTGAATATACTGACATGCCCACGTGAGATCCCAAACCTAATGTGTGAGATTTGAAAAACAAAACAAACAACAAAACAAAACAACACAAACTCCCCCGAAGTAAAAGAATTCTGACTTAAACATCACAAGACTAAGAAACAGAACAGTCCAAATGAAATTGGAAAGGATCGCTGTACAGTGTGGAGCCAGGAGGATTGAAGCAGAAGCAGATCTGCAGTGGCAGAAAGTGGAGATTCAGTCCATGACCAAACCACCCTGAATGTGCCCGGTCTTTGTCTGAAAACAGAAATTTGGTGCCTGCGTTGTGGCAAATCAAGTAAGAAAATCCCTCGCACAGTTTTTCTAGATAAGGACTTGGAAGTGTATTTATATATTTGTCATATTCCCTCTTTTCACATCTGATATTTATGCGCCTACTTTCAAGATATAGATCCCAGAAAGTAAATGCTTAAAACTTACAAACAGCTATCATTCTGACCATATCTAAAAACTTCAATTATTTCAATTTTATAATATTTTCATTACTTCTAATTTATTTTCATTTAATTAAGCTCATTATATCTTTTGTTCCATTGTAACTATGTATGTAAAATTTCAACATTTGTTGTATATAAGAAACAACTGGATTTTAAACAAAGTATAACCAACAAAAGATGAACTGATTAAATATAATTTTCTTGGTTTTACGTGACTTGTTTTCTTTCCTGAAATAAGTGTGTGAAACACAAATTGTCATTTAAAAGCTATAGTATACTCCTCATTATGCCTTCCAGTAGAATTTTTTCTGTATCAACGTTATAATTAAGGTATTTCTCATTGAGAATTAAAACATGTACATACTGTCTAGACATGTTAACTTACTCTGGTTAAATCATAGTTCCAAATAGCTAGATATCAATGAAAGAATAAAATATAAACAAGTAATCTATTGGAACATATAATTTGGTAATATATAGAAATAAAAGATATAAGATGTGGAATATATGCCTAAATGTTAAAATTGGAAATAATAAATACATTTATTTTACCTCCATAACAATGCATGAAACATGATGCTAACTCGTGTTTATTCACTTTAAAATATGTTCATTCATGCTCTGGAATTTTAGTTGAAGTCATTAAAAGTTCCGGTAAGAGATTTTTTCACATTTACAGTTTCAGGTTTCACTAAGAGCAAAGCAACCAGAATAGTGTATTTTTAAACAGAGAAAATGCAGATTACTTAAAGCAGATTAAATTACACTTCATTTAGATGAGTTCTTATGTTCAACAAGTGAGAGCAGGAATACATTTACAAGTAATTCACACAAAAGAGCTATAGAAATCTTTCCCATAATTTTCCTTAAGATGCAAAGGGTCCTTCCTTAGTAATTATATTCCTTTCAGATTTTCTCATTGGGGATGGGAAGAATTTTCTTCAACTCAGAATACAAACATTGGTAACTTAAAATTGATTAAATAATTGTGAAAAATGAATGAGTCACAAATGTTAAATAGCATTACTATCCAGGGACACACAAACCACACAGAAATACATGCTAATAGATAGTTACCTATCAGTTGGTATACATTAAAACAGTGAAGGCCAAGTGTTAATAAGGGTTTGTGACAATGGGATTGCTTATACTATAAAGATAAGATAGTTTTCAAGAAATATCAACTACAATCTGATAATACCTAGTAAATATGAAGATAAATATTGTCCATGGCCTGTGGAATTTAACTTCTAGGGAGGCAACCTAAACAAACATTTGTACCCAGGAGTCAGGAGATTTCTTTGTCTTCTTTTTCCTTCTTTCCTTCTTTTCTACTTTCTTTCCTTCTTTCCTTCCTTCTTTCTTTCCTTCCTTCCTTCCTTCCTTCCTTCCTTCCTTCCTTCCTTCCTTCCTTCCTTCCTTCCTTCTTTCCTTCCTTCCTTCCTTCTCTTTCTGTCTATCTGCCTGCCTTTCTTTCCTTTCTCACATATACATATAATGATACAGTCATGTATATAGGAGCCCCAAACAATTTTCATAACTGCTTTGATAAAGCAGATCTCGAGTATCTCCCAGATCCCTAGGTTTTACAGGTTGTGTCCTCAGTTTCATATTATTGAGAGGAGGGAGGAACTCTAGGAGATAGTCTAGTGAGAGGTCTTTAGGCTGCGGTAGGTGTGTCTTCAAATGGGATCTTGGGAACTCATCTTCTTCCTTTGCTTCCTTCTTGTTTCTAGGCCAAGTTCCCACAGCAACATCTGAAAGGTGCTGCCTCACTACATGCCCCAAAGCAATGATCATGGGCTGTAACTGCTGAAACCTTGAGTCAAATAGATAGATGATAGATGCAAAGATAGGCAATTGATGATAGAAAGAATAAATAAGAAACTGGAAATATTGCCTAATTGGAAGTCTAGGTGAAGAAAATAAAGTGAATGAAATTAAGAGAATATGTAGATGTTACCTAAAATTATTTCACTATCAATTAGTGTTATGTATCTTTAGATTTCGAGAGTGTATCCATAGCATGAAAAAATCTAGTTGAAAATATTTTTATCTAGAAACCTCATAGTAAACTCTTAAAAACAAAGATAAATATACACATAAATAAACCCCACAAAGGATAACTGTAAACTCTACGCAGACTATTAGAAAGAAGTGAGAGGTTATGAATGAGGGGTAAAGGATGGGGGAGGGGTACGGCTTAAGCATGAGGCTAAAGTAAATTAGGTTCAAAAACATAAAATCCTCAGGAGCATACTGTAACCTATTGAGCAAGTAGGGGGTGTCGACTGGCAAGAGAGGCCATGAGTAGTAGGGGAAAGAGTCTAAGCCTGTCAATAATTGACCAGTCTGACAACCCCTGGTCCCAGCTACTGGTTCCTTCCCTCACTGAGCTGTTGACCAAAGTGACCCATGAGGTTCCAAAAACAAGACAGAATTCTGTCAAAGCCCTTAAATGCCCTCCCCAGGCCTAAGGCAAAACCCTGTTGCTGAAGAAACCACAGAATGCCATCCATCAGCATCGAGAGACCCTTCAAGGTCTGAAATGGTAACCAGCCCCCAGATGCCAATTAGTACAGTGCTGGAAGGCACTGCACAAGCTTCCAGGGGAAGCTGATCAACAACAGCTGGAGTAAACAGAGACCACTGACATAAAACACAGTGTGCAGCCATGAATAGGTTGACCATACCTCCTACTGAGAGAGAACAGGGAACCAAGAAAGGAGCACTCCTGCAATGGAGAAACCTGGACCTGGGGGAGACAATCAACAGCTTTTAAATTCGGCCAAATATTCCACTTAGGGAGGGGGAGCCCTTGACTGGAACTGGGGATTCAGGGCGATAGACAACAGATCCCGTACTCTTGGGCTCACAAGAAAAGATGAGATCCTGGCATGAGATGAGCCACCACAGTCATATTGTGGAGGATCCAAATGGAATCCCACAGAGAATGATAGGATGAACAAGGGACCCACAGCCACAGCCATTCAATCAACACAGGATAAGCCAGTGAGACAAAAATCAACGATTTTTGACACAAAGACCCCTAAACTCACAACATTAGAGCAGCCTTAATACTCATCCACCACGATTCAGGGAACTGAGTGGAAGAGGGGGAAGAAAGATTGTGAGAGCCATGGTGGGGGAGACTATCCAGAGGCTTGGCACCCCTCAGTAACAACACACTTGGGTCAGGAGAACCAGGCTGAGTACTAGGCTCTCCATTGTCCCCTGCCACAAGAACTGATCCAGAAGACCCATGGAGGAGGATATCTAGTTGATTAGGGATGGGGGGGGCATCAGGGAATTGGGGATAACAACTCATTGTTTGCCCACTAAATAATGTAACTCATTATGGATAATTAAAAAAACCTATAAATAAAAAGATTTCTTAATCATTATATTTAACTCTATTTAGAGGCAATTCAAACTTAAATATAGAAGCAAATCCTTAAATATGGAAAAAATAGGTCATATTTTATGATAAGGGTGAAAATTTTCTTTAAGATGAAATTTGCACAAACTTATAAGCCTAGATTTTTAGTAATAATAATAAAAATATATGAATCTAATGTAAGCCTTTTGAACACTCTTAAAAATAACAAGTCTTCTGAGTGACAAGGAGAAAATGACACAACTGTGGTGTTCCTCCTCCAACACATGAATTATATTATTGGAGGCTTAAAATGACATTTGGACATTTAGTTGTGTCACATCCATCCCTCTGCTTTGTGAAAATAATGTCACCTATAAATATAATCATAAATAATCTCAAATTAAGTGTTGCTGAATTTTTCAACCCATCTTAATTTAATTTCAGTAGCTTTTAAGAAGTATATAGACCAATCATAGCTTGGCGTGTCATAGCACCTATTGTTTAAATTATTGAACTAATTTTTTTAGGGCAATTCCAGATATAAGAGAAATTGAGCTGAATAGAACAGAGTTCCCATCAACCTATTGTTTTCAGAGATTTACAGATTCACTGACCATCCTTACACTCAACAGAAGTGCATTTTTATACACAGTGAACCTAAATTACACACCGTTTTCAACCCAAGTCAAAAAATTTCTACTGGATTTGTGCTTGTTACACATTTATGAATTTTGACATAGGAGATAAGATTCCTGACACTACATTATCACACAGAGTGTCTCACTGATGTAAAGTCTTGTGTTTCATTCACTTCATCTTTCCCTCACTCTGGGCCCTTGACAAGCTCTGATCTCTTTGATTCCTCTCCAGCTTTATATTGTCAAAATGCCATATCTTTGGAATCTTATGTTGCTCAGCTTCTTCTGATTGACTTATTTCACTTTGTATATAATACACTTAATTTTTCCACATCTTTTTTTGCAAATAAATAAAACTCTGAGAAAACATGGAAGAGGCAGGAATATCTCCTTTCTTTAAACATAACACACAGGCAAAAGTCAGAGCACAGTAATTTAAGGGACGATTACTTCACAGCTCAGCATTACGTACTTGGCCTGTATCCAAGGGAATCATATGGTGTTGCATTTGAAAATGGCAGCTTGTATATCAGTCTTTGCCATGAAAATTGATTCTCATTTTATTGCCCATTTCACTAGTGAAATCACTAGTCATCCATATGATACAAGGAGCCATCTATTATTCTTCTTCATTCAGTAGTTCTGATCCCTCCTTCATATATTATTTATTCATTTTGTAAATGGTTATACTCTGTAGTTAATTGCGTCTTAAAAACCTCATTTAGTTTATATCTCTTCTTTTTTAAAAATATTTTATTGTTTTTCATTTTTCAAGCAGAGAGATACAGAGAGAGAGAAAGAGAGATAGAGATAGAAAGAGAGAGCACCAGGGCCACCACCTTTTGGGTCTGGTTTACATGGGTCCTGGGGAATTGAACCCCGGGCCTTAGGCACTGGAGGCAAGTGCCTTAACCTCTGATCCATCTCTCCTGCCCTATATCTCTTCTTATTGAGAACGTGTCCCTGTTCTGTTCTTCCTTTCTGCAGTGTTCTTCTATTCTTGACATTGCTTTGTCAGCCAGCTAAAACTAAAGCTAATATTTTCACTAATTTGAAGAAAATAGTCAAATATTCAGCCTGAAATGGAATATCCTTGATGATGCTTCTGTCCTTCATCTACATCTAACCTTAGCCTTCAACCTTAGTAAACAGTTTGAAATTAGGATATACAATGCTCTCTCAATGTCCATGACTTTGCACTTGATATTTATTTTTGCAATATGAACTCTGTTTCCTTACTCCATATGTAAACCTTGTTTATCATATATTTGTTCATTTCATTAAACAATAAGCACTGAAACCTTGTTCAGTGGCAACTCCTCTTCTCATGCTGGAGTTTTTTTTTTTTTTATTAGTGAACTATATAGAGTAAGTCAGAAAAAAATGTGTATCTTAGCATGGGACACAAAGAATAAATGATTCCTTATAAAATTCTATAATTATATAGGTTCTTTGAATGCTGAAAGGAAAACTTTCTTGTGATTGAGAATATATGAGGGCAGCTGGAGAACTATACTTGATAGCATGTTCTGACAAAAGCTTACTGTTTATTAGTTCGTCATAGAGCTAAGTGTTAAAAAGTAACAAGAATTTAGAGACCAATAACCCAGGCAGACAGATATGTGGATAGAAGTGTGACATGTCACCTCTCTTACAAGATGTCTATAAAGAGTAAGGACAGGCTAGTGTCCAAGAGGAGGTGGCATGAAAAGAGGTTCCAAGGAAACAGTTTCCAAAACCTTGTGCACCATAGCAGGGACTTCACAATTGGCCAAGTGCAAGTGAAATCAATCAAGTGCTTATCGAAGGTTAAAATGATCTCATTCATGTCTCAGTGGACATCCCTGCCATTATATGGAGAAAAACAGAAACTTGGAAATAGAATGAAGGTGAAGAAGTGTAGGTAAGAGATGCACAAGACTGAATCTATGCTTATGGCAGACAAAATAGAAATGTGTAAAATGTAAAATTTATTTTAAAAATAGATGATCAAAATCTTTATGATGCTATAAATATAGGAAATAAGAATGAAAGTATGTGCTGATAAAAGATGAAATAAGAAAAGCTCTGCTTTCTGAATATGTTAAGTAGGTGGACATACAATTGCTTATGCTATGAAAAATATTCAGAAATTTGCGGAGAAAGTTTGCAATCTAATCAAGAATTATGTTTTGGGTAATTGAACTTTAGTTTTCCTGAAGGTATCCATTGAAAGAATTAAAGGAGAGTTAGTTATATAAATTTCCTCTCAAGTGAGGTCGTAATCAACAATGTGCAATTGTAAGGCTCTGTCACACAACTACTACTTAAAGCCATGGGAATGGAATCCTCTCCCACGTGGAGTATGTAAACAGACATGCCAGTAAGCTGATACTGCTATTGAAGAACTCTAGGAAGGATGCTTTACACAAAATTGACCCAGAAAATGGGCATCCTTGATAATTGGAACAAAATAAAAACAAATCATAAATGAGAGCATTTCAAGAAGGAGCAAAAAGTCAAATTATATAATGTATTCCCGGCAGTCCAGCAGAATGAACACCAAACAATGTCATTTGCACTTTTTCCTTCTTTTTGTTTATGGAATAATGTCATTTGACTGACAATTTTGGAATTGCTGGAGACTGCTACCACAGAGAAGTTGTGACAAAGTAAGGAGACTGGATTGTGTTGAAAATCAAGTGAGTGGTATGTTGTGTTAAAAAATAAACGTACCCAGACCTCTTTAATCCCAGCCCTTGGGAGACAAAGGTAAGGATGACCTCTGTTAGTTTGAGGCCAGCCTGAGACTACATAGTGCATCCCAGTTTTCTCTGGATTAGAGTGAGAACCTACCTCAAAAGAACCAAAAAAAAAAAAAAAAGGAAAGAAAAATTTGGAACCTCAGCACTGTAAATGATAATAAATAAATAATAGAAGATAGATAGATGACAGATAGATATAGATGGATGATAAATGAGAGCTGAGTAATTAAACTAATAAAAGCATTTATGGGTTTAGATTTGATTCAAAGAATCACAAAAACAAAATAAGACAAAGAAAACAAAACAAAGCAACTTTTCAAGATATATGCATATCCACTCTGAAGAGATTCTTTTGTGATGGAAAAACAGAAAACATTTTATGACAGAAAACAGCACAAGCAACATAATGACCCACACATATTCATGAATGATCAACCTTTCCATATTAGAGCACTAATGCTTGCTGAACTAGTGTAGAATGAACACTACCAGCAGTGATGCAACAGCTCAGTAGAAAGGCTGAACAGGAAGACGTGTTTGACAGAACCTATGGCTTGAGACGTTGGCAGAGCAGAATGAGAGGAAAGATGTAGGTCGCCAAATGTTGACTTGCAGATTTGGTTTAGAAAAGATGTAGATATTTATGTTTGATGTGCTAGACCATCAGCCAGAAGGCAGAATTAGGAAAGAAAAGTCTCTAAATTCTTCCAGGTGGTAGCTCTGAAGGTACAGATATTTGAAGCCATGTGATCTAGTCACCTTGTGTTGTATAAATAGATAAACAGTCAATGAATTTAGTATGTCTTCTTGGGATTATTTGTCCACATGAAATTAATAATAATGATTTTTGTATAAAATCTTTAGTGAGTAAAATCCCCAGAGCATTCAGTTTGCCACTTTACAGAACTAAATTGTATTTGTGCAGCATATGCATAGGGTGTGAAGTCTTCACCACTTTCAACTTTAGAACAGGTTTTGAGAGTTTCATACACGTACAAAATGCACTGTGATGATATTGACTGTCAGTTCCCCCTTACCTCCCTCCCACTCCTATGCACCCTGTCTTCCCCATCAGCCCCCATAATAATTTCCTCTGTGTGTGTGGGGACAGGTTTTGTGCAGGTAGCCACAGTTGCTGTGTGTTCATGAAGGCAGCAGACACTTAATATCCAAAAGACAGTGGTTCCCAATACTAATCCTCATTTTACGACTCTTACAATCATTCTTCCCTTCTTCAACTTTTCTTGGTTCTTGGACGTGGTGAAATAACGACCCATTAACGGCTGATCCTCATCAGTTATTTATTCTCTGCATGTGTACAGCTAAAATTCTCTACATTGTCCACTGCAAAAAAGAAGCTTTGACCAACCTTGAGAGAAGGACTAATCACTGGTTATAAGCATAAATATTTAGAAGGAAGTTTGACTAGATGTCCACTTAACATACTCCCCCATATGACCCTGAGTTCTGCAGCCATAGAGTTTTCACAAGGTTTTCAGCAGCAGTGGTTTATTCTCTCCCATGGACTGGGTCTCAATATCTATTAGAAAGTGGTTAATTACCTCCAAAAGAGTTGTGCCACTATTGGACTAGTGGGCACATCTTGCCTGATGAGCTAGTATTTTGATACATAGGGGTCAACAGCTGTGTAAGAACACTCATGGATTTTCTCTCCCAGGATTCTGCTTAGCAGATTGTGGCCCTATGAATGCTCACAAACAAGAAGGAAGGTTCCAGTTTAGATCCAACTTGAGTTTTCTGTCTGAAAACCTAAGTACGCGATGTGTCCAGTAATAAGGCATTACCATCTAGTTGTTGTGGAAAACAAATAGTAATTGCAACAGCTTGTCTGGTTTGGGGATCTCCGTCCTCCAGACCAACAACCATAGGAAAGTATTGGACATGGGGCACTCGGATTTCAGTGTAGTAATCGTTGGCTTCTGGGAGCAGCATTATTTCATGCAAAGTACTTCTATTCAAACTTTCTAGATTCATATTTTTAAATTGTATTTAATTTTTTAAAATTACATTTTCAGTCCACTTATAGAGTGGTGGAATTCCAAATGATAATTTTATTTATTTATTTATTGTTTTTCTTTATTGTTCATAATGAGTTACATTGTTTAGTGGGCCAACCATGAGTTGTTATCCCCAATTCCCCGTTGCCCCTCTTCCCCATCCCCAGTCAGCTAGATATCCTCCTCCATGGGCCTTCTGGATCAGTCTTTGTGGTAGGGGACCATGGATAGCTCATGCTTCAGCCGGGCTCTCATGACCCAAGTGTGTTGTTAATGAGGGGCGCCATGCCTCTGGATAGTCTCCCCCACCACTGCTCTCACAATCTTTCTGCCCCCTCTTCTGCTCAGTTCCCTGAGTTGTGGTGGGTGAGTATAGAGGCTGCTATGGTGTTGTGAGCCTAGGGGTTTTTGTGTCGAGATTCGTTGGTTTCTGTCTCACTGGCTTATCTTTTGTTGATTGAATGGCTATGGCTGTGGGTCCCTTGTACATCCAATCATTCTCTGTGGGGTTCCATATGAATCCTCCCCCATTTGACTGTGGTGGCTCATAGCCAGGTGATAATTTTAAAGTGGCGTTATGTGGCAGCGTCCCTGTGGTATTGAATCTCCAGCCAGTCCTGTCCTCTGCAATATGAGCTCATGTTTACTTATGACTTGTGGACACTTCAATATTGCAGGAGTTTTCTCTCAGTAAAACTGCATGCAATTGATGTATGATACTGTCATTAGTTTCTAGCAAATTAATGACTTAATTTATGTTTGCATATCAAGAGGGCATAAAAATGAAATAGTGCCAGTTTTTGCATGTGCATAGTATATGTGATGTATGTGTGCTGTATGAATATGTGTGTGCATATATACATTCCTCGCATCCCAGCAAAGGACAGTGGATATTATTGGGTTTTCTCCCTCCACAGTCCACCCACATGATTTCTTTGAGACAGTCTCTCACTGATTTCAGAGCTTGTCATTTTCCTTGAGCCCCAGAAGGCAAGAGTTCTACATGTGTGTGAGCATGACTTTCTCTTTATCTGGGTCATGGGACACTGAACTCATGTATTCTCCGTCTCCCTCAGACCCTCAGGCTTCCACAGGAAAGGCTCTTACTTAAAAAGACATCTCTCTAGCCCCTGTTGTTATTTTTCAAAAATATATTTATTTATTTATTTATTTATTTATTTAAAAGCAGATATAGAGAGATGAGAGTCAAACAGAGAGAATAGGCATGCTAGGGCCTCCACCCACTTCAAACAAACTCCATGTGCCTGCACCACTTTGTGCATCTAGCTTTTTGTGGGTACTAGGGAATCAAACCCAGGTCATCAAGCTTTGCAGGCAAGTGCCTTAACCACTGAGTAATCTCTCCATCCCAACTATTGTAATTTTTTAAAGAAACATGACTGAGACACTATATTTTACAGTATAGCTATGAAACCATAAGAGTAAGGGTAGCTGGGACCATATGGATAAATATGTTAGACAAAGGATTATATTATAGTCCTATGTGATAGAAGAAAGTAGACATGAACACTAAGGAACTCTAAAATCTACTAAACTTCCTAAACCCATTGCCTAGCATTATCTTTGCTTATAACTCCCATGACACCTCATATGTATAATGTCACTTCTAGTCCAAGATCTCCTGTTTTGAATGGCATTCCCACCTTCGAATTGTCTGCAAAAAGAACTTGGCAATCATGCTAGATTCCTCCAACCCTTTCATCTATAACCACCTAATTAGTCACAAAGTTCAAGAGTTCATAACTTATACATATTTTATGTCTGGCCCCTCACTTTTCATTCTCAGCATATCTTTAGGGATAAAGCCCCTAATCATTTTCCTGTGCAATCTTTCACATTTCAAGCTTTTGTGTCTTCATAGTTTTTATTCCACAAATATCACCAAATTATTTTCTTCCACTATCTCCTCAAATGAAATTTCCTACCATCACAGCAAGTTCTTGATCATATGACATTCCCACATTCAAGACTTTGGTCATTTAGCCCTCAGATTCAGCTTCATTTATTGTCATCTCCTCACATTTCAATCTTACTAAACTGTTCTTGTTGTCTCTTTTGATCTACTGTTACCTAACACTTCTTAAAGTAACCAGTTGCCTTTTTGACTGCTATCATTCCTGCACTGTCTTATCTGTTGAAAGTATTTTAGGTCCTAAACCCCATCCTTGTGCTTCCACGGTCCCCTGAGCATCCAAGTACTTTACTGAAATGCACTGGAAATTGACTGTCTCTATGTCTTTTCTTCAGGTAAGTTCTTCAGTGAATTCACCAAACCTGTTTTTATTTAAATACACCCAAGGGACATAATCTTTAGTGCTCAGATAGTAACAAAATAATGTAGTCATGAGTCAGAATTTTCCTTCTCATCCAGGTGGGATAACCTAATTCTATAACCCCAGCTATTAGGGAGGTGGAAGTGTGTCTGCAATTCAAGGCTATCCATAGCAAAACAGTGAGACCCTGTTTCAAACAAACAAAAACAAAACAAAAAAGAGAACAAAATGAAGCTTAACAACTGATGAAATGTCTCTAAAGTCTCTAAAGTCTATGTGTCTAAAATCCCATGGTGAAATTTATTGGAGGGTACTACAAGTTTTAACAGTTGAAATCTAGGTTGTCTCTTTCATACCCACCAGTGCCCAGAAAGCATCCCATAGGAAGAGACTGATCAAACTCATGAGTGCTGATCTCACTGCTAGTCAGAGAATCTTCTCCAAAGAGGTAGACACTGAGGAGACTCAAAACGATGCTGCTGATAGATCAACACTAAAGCAGACTTCTAACACTCCAAGACTTGAGGAATATTCGTGAAGAGTGGATAGAAACAATGTAAAAGCAAGGTAGGGACTAGAACTTCCCACAGGAGTGGACTTGTGCAACCATAATCCCATAGTGACTGTGGGCACCCCATGAAGAGGGCAAACAGGGTAATGAGAGCTGGGAAGAGGGTAAAAAAATAGGCTAACCCAATGGAAATACAAATCACAATATGCTTGTATATTAAAGTTCCCAAGAAAATATTAAAAGGTTGATTTCTAGTTTGCAGAAGCCTGTCATCAAGTGTGTATTCTTGAAGGAGGTATTCAGACTGTTTCCTCACTTCTCTCCCTCCTCCGCTCTCTTCCTCTTCCTACTTCCCAGCTGCCGACTTAAGCAATTTTTTTCCAGCAAGCATTTCCACCATGATGTGCTGTCACTGTCAGCCCAAAAGTAACTTAGACAGCAAATCACAAACTCTAAGTCTCTGAAATGATAAATCAAAGTGGCATTATCGCAGATATTTGTTACAGACAGGAAAAGAACACAATTGCTACATAGGACCTTCAGTAAGTTAAATATTTACTTTTTGGCAATGAAATTAAAATTGCCCATAGTGTAATTCCCACCAATAAATAAAATCAGTACAAATTCACCTGTTTTAAATGTTCTTTTCTGTTAAATTACTAGTGCCCTCTTCATCAAGAAAAGTCTTTTATATTACTGATATGATTAAACCTTTTTAGATTATGTATAGAATTATAAGAGAACTGAACTGATGGAGATATAAATACTAGTTAAGTAAGGAAATAATGAAGTGTGGTGGAATTTCTTAGTTTCCTTACACATTGGTATCACCTCTGCTCTTCCCCACCACCTGTCTCTGGGATGACACAGGGGTCCAAGATTCTTTACTGACAACCTAACAGAGGGATTTTTATGTGAACTGGAGATAATGTTTAAAAGAACTGTTCACATGTCTTAATGACTTATAGATTAAATATACATGCATTTTGAAAGTGGCCAACAAATTATAAAACTACATTAATAAATAGCAGAAGTATTATCTTTAGGGAGGCATGTTACATGAAAATAAATTTGGAAGACTCCTCTAATCTAACCTCTCAGATGATTTACATTCCTACTTTTCATATGATAATGAAAGACACATAGTTCATAAGTGATAAGTACAGACCTTATCTTCCTAATTTTTAAAAAACATAAGAAAAGTAGGGTCAAAATATACAAGCATAAAATATTGTAGGAAAAACAATGTATCAATAAGTAAAGTAGCAAAACATCTAATTGTCATGCTTTATAAATAATATAAGTGTGTTTTGGAAATAAATAGATATGTTTAATTTTAATATAGCAACTGTGATATAAAATATTAGTTGAGAATTTGTATGGAATAGATAAATTTCAGTGATTTATTTTATTATGTATTTTCTACCATGGCTTTAAATATTTTATTAGGGAGGGTTTCTAGATATATTATTAAATATAAAATTAACTTTGATTTTGTTTAGAATCTTAAATCATGTATTTCTATAAAGCTAGAAGGAAAAACAAGTAAACTGTAATTTGTAACACCAAAATCTCTGAAAAATTTGTACATAGTCTAGGAAATTTTATCATCAGATTTCCAAACACAAAGAGAAAAAAAAAACTATGTTGTAAATGTTTTTGAAACTGTATCTTCGTTGGATAAAGTAGTCAGTGTAATCTACAGCAGGAGTAAAGTTAAGAAATGTCATTATACTAAGTGTGATGAGATGATCCATAAATCAGGGTTCATGAACAGGTTTTTCCTTCAAGTATGTATGGTGGATTAGGAGGGAAGAAATAAGATTGTCAGGGGATGGGTCATCTGTGGCCATACCCTGCATACCAGACATTATTTTACAATTGAGTCTTCATACATGCCTCACCCTGGACAATATAAAATCCTTCTGCACCTTTTGGATCCAGAGTGGAATGCCACAAGAGCCCTGATGGCATCATTAAAAACACATTACTGAAACAAGTTGTTGCATGTTATGTTGAAAAAATAACTCATAGTGAGTGATGACTATATGTCTTATTTTTCTTTCAAATATCTTCCCATTAACACACCTTGTTCTGAACTATGCCTCAAAACAAGTAGCCTTCAGATCTACAAATACACATTTTTTTAATCTCTTAAAAGGAAGTATAACCCTTTTTCCTCAGTGTTGAAGAATGCACCCCCTTCTCTACAGAAAGCTTTTAAGCTTCCTCACTGGCAAAGTCATATTTTGTTTAGCAAAAATTTCCCCTTAAAATTAAAAATGATAATATATAAAGTCTTCTACATAACAGTTTCAGGTTTCTCTGGAAGGAGGGTTTTGTTTTATTGGAAAAAGGAAATAATAGGAAAAGAAGTGAAAGTCTAGAAAGATGTCTCTGTGTAAAGATCTTGCCATGGAAGAACTGAACTCTGATCCCCAGATCTTATATGATGCCAGTGTGCCAAAATAAAACCATGTAAAATATAACCAAAAACATAAAGTACTGTATTTCTAGGTATGGTTCATGTATTTGTAAGGACTTACTAAATCACAAATATTAAAATTGAAGTAAAATTATCACATATCTTCTACACTGAAACTTATATCAAAAGATGCCTATATGAATTTTTAAAGAGTGATTATATCACTGAAATGGTTAAATAATGTTTTGATGCAGCTGTTTTGCTTTATGGATATGAGCTATGAAGTGATTAAATAAATTTAGGTGGGTCAAGTAAATGACAGTATTTTATATTGCTAATAAATAGGATTGTGAGTAGTGGGTAGATGGAAGCAAACTAATGCTTGTTAGAATGGTAACACAGTGGTGTAGTTGTTTTATTTCTCAAAGTCATGACAGGTCAAATGGTACTATATGATAATAATAAAAATAATAAAAAAATAGGTTGATTATATATCAAGGTATGAGAGACATTAAGATGTAAAAGGCATAACTAACACAGAATTGAAAGCATACCAAATATTAAAGGGTAACTCATTTAATAAAACATTTTTAGTGATTTGATAACATTTCATCTTCAGTAACAAGGTTTAATACATTCTGTAGTCTTTTGCCACACATATAAATTTTTCAAATGCATTTCATAGCTTTTAGTTGATCTGAGACAATACAGCTAAAGAAACTTTAAACTTTAGCATCAACTTTTTATATAATTTATATTTAACTATTTTATATTTCAGTCTTCTACTATTCTGAGCCCTGAGACTCCATCCTGGCAGGGAAGATGATTGCATGAGCAGAAGGGTGGACATCACCTCTGCCACAGCACTGCAAACAGCGGCAGGAAGGTATGCCAAACACTGGCAAGGGGAAGCTGGCTTATAACCCCCATAAATCTGCCCCCAACAACACAGCTCCATCAAGGTTGTAAAATCCAAACTGCCATCAGCTGAGGATTGATCAATTAGAACACATTCGTTTGTTTGTGGGGGACACCTGGGTCAAATCATGATGAGTTAGTACTGAACATAGATACTCCTGTAGTGATCATCACCATCTCCATCTTTTGTTTACAGTTGATACATTATTCATATGTTTTCTAAATGTATGCATCCTAGTTAAATTTAGTATTGGCCAGGAGGTTACCAAATATATGAGCCAGTTAGCTTCTCCCCAGATGTTAGGTTAACTGGTGAAGGAAAAATCAAATCTTGGAGAAGATCTACTCAGAGTGTAATTATAAAGTATGTTTCAGGTAACTTTATCATTTCTTAGAACTTTTAGTCTCTAAAGAGAGAAAAGGGATGTATTTTTCTATTAATAATATTAATTTTGAAAAATTGTAGGTTTTATCTCCTATGCCTTAAGTTATTGCTAATGATTTCACATGGGTATGTTGTTATTCTCATGTCTTCAGGTGGAAACTATTTCATATTAAAACCATTCCCATACTGTCAATGGTTCAAACATGTTTCTTAATCTTTCCACACCCTTGTGGCACTCCCAGGGTATTTATTCAGAAAAACTTGACTACAAGGTATGTGGGCTCTGTAAAGGACAAACGAGATAAATAAGATGGTCCTCAGAGTTAAAGTTTAACAAAGTCCATTTAACATGCATGTGATTTTGCATCTGAAATAGTAAACAAACTAAACTCTGTAAACTTTAATCAAGAGCATCATGGATTTGGGGCTTGGATGATTGTAATTAGTTAATCCTAAACATGCTGTTTTGAAAGTGATTGTGTAGGGAAAACAACAAAGGCAGTTAGAACTTGGAATATTGCAAAGAAACCCAGAGGAGACAGAAAACATAGCAGTGCAAAATGGGGGATTGATTGCCCAAAGCACAAGCTGTCATGTCGAGGGCTCACACTTGGAGATCATGTGTAAAGATGTTCAAGATGATGCATGAAAACATGTGAATCACATCACAAGTTCCCATTACTCTGATCTAGCCTCATATGAAACTTTAATTTTAATTTACTTTCCATTTAGCATAACAAACAAGCATCATGGCCAGATGAGGCAAGTATTCTGACATTCAGGTTTATAATAATTACAGTTATAAATGACTAAAGTGTTTTGAAATAAATTTGTGGGTGATAATAAATGGAACAATGAGACTAAACATTTAGCAGTTAGAATAGGTGTTAATATGGGTAAGTGCAACTATATAAAGTAAAACCTTGGCAATTTATCTCTGTTCAGAGGCTTTTCTATCTAAATGGTTATCACTAATAGAAGTATTCCCCTGTGTGGTAAAATGCCCTCTGAAACCTGCCATTGATAGCCCATCTGCTGGCAGCCCCTGGTAGTCTTAGAGAAAGTCCCAATGTTGAAGAAGTTTTTATCTGTCTTGGGAAATTGTAACTATGGAGCAGTTGGATCCATCACAATCTAGACTATTTCATGGGTTTCACTTAAAAAAATGTAAAAAAAATATTTTACCCAGAACCAGAATGAAAGACATAGAGAGAAGGCGACAGTGACAAATGTTTCCAAGAGCATGACAATTTTTATAATTAGTACAATATAGAGTAGATCCCTGGTCTAAGGGCATGGCTCTCTGAAGATGTGCGGTAATTAATAAAGGCTACTTGGCTTTGATCAACAACTCGTGTATGTAAAGAATGAAAATGCATTTCAGATAGCAACAAGCTGGGCACTGTCCTGGACAGTTCTGTGTCCCAACTTCTACTTTTACTGTTCCCTTCCTGCTCAAACCATTGTTTTCTCTTGCCTTCCATAGATTTTCCTTTAGATTCCAGGCTTTTCTGACAAAAGACCTGCCAAATCTCACTGGTGACTTCACATGAAAGAAACTGGACATGATCTTTGCTCAACAGATCAAGGCAGCCTATGGACAGGTACACACCTGTTTCCCTCAGGGGCAATTTTTAGGAATTCTGTGGTACCCATTGTCATGGTTTGATGCAGGGGTCCCCCACAAACAAATGAATGTGTTCTGATTGATAGATCCTCAACTGATGGCAGTTTGGCTTTACAACCTCGCTGGAACTGTGTTGTTGTGGGAAGGCTTATGAGGGTTATAAGCCAGCTTCCCTTTGCCAATATTTGGCACACCTTCCTGCTGCTGTTTGCAGTGCTATGGCAGAGGTGATGTCCACCCCTCTGCTCATGCCATCGTTTTCCCTGCCAGGATGGAGTCTCCCCTGGAGTCCGTAAGCCTAATAAACCCATTCCTCCACAAGCTGCTTTTGCTCAGGTTCTTTCTGCTCAGCAACAGAGAAAGCTGACTGAAACATATACCATGTGGTGGTGGCATGACAGTTAGCAAACTTTGCTTTGATTGGCTCTCTTTCTTTTCTAGTTTCACTTCTTTCATTTCCCCACTCCTGCTCCCCATCATCACTCCCCAAAATAAACTCTCTCTGTTCTCTGAGCTCCTCTCTCACTGTGTTCACCATGATGGACTCTGAAGGAAGGCTCTTCAGAAACTCATACAGCTAATACTTATTTAGCACATAAGTTAGGTCAGACTCTCAGTAAGCACTTTTTATGATACATAGTGAAAACAATCTTTCAAAGGATGGTAAAGATGTGGCTCTGTGTATTTGCAAGTAATCTGTTATATTTATCAATTTTCTATTATTATATTTATCATTTTTCCTGTTTATGTGTTTATTTGCAGAGAGAGAGAGAGAGAGAGAGAGAGAGAGAGAGAGAGAGAGAGAGAGAGAGAGAGAGAGAAGAATGGGTGTGTCAGGGACTCTAGCCACTGCAAACAAACTCCAGATGCATATGTCACTTTGTGCGTGTGCTTTATATGGGTACTGAGGTACCTAACCTAGGTCATTAGGTTTTGCAGGCAAGGACCTTAACTGGTGAGCGAGCTTCCCAAACCCTATTTATCAATTTTTAAATTTATTTTTTCTGTCCTCACTGTAATATTTATTTCTTGGCACTCCCTGAAACACAGCATGTCATAGTATGATTGGAAATCTCCATAGTATCTTCCCTTTCCTCTTACAGGGGAAGATGGACACTCTATTAATCCCCATATAACTAAGGGTGAAAGATATCACAATGTTCATCTAGCCTGCTTACTTATGGTCATTGCCTGAGAGAGATAAAACTTTCCAGTTAAAATGAGCTTGTGGGTGTTTTTGTTTTTTGTTTTTTCCAATTCACCTAACTTATATTCCCTGATTAGAGTATGAGTTTGAACGCAAAAGATCAGAAGCCATAACTTATCTTTATAATAATTATATAACTATCTTAGGACTTGAATTAGACAGTGCAATGTAATTCAAATAAAGCAGTTGAAAGGACAATTGGATGTTATCCAAAACCAAGGCAAGTACTGCACTACACCAGAGTCAAGAATGTGGCTGGCAAGATGAGCTCAGCAAGTTCATTACTTGGGTGGAGCCAAAAGTTTCTTTAGAGGAGTAACTCAGTTATGCTGGAAAAGATTAGATAGCAGATCAGATAGGAAGGGCACTGGACATCAGTCTGAAGATTTATTTGAATTTAGGAATTAAAATGAAACTGCTAAAATGTTTTCTTGTATATATGAATATGCGTATTTGTGTAAGAAAATAAATTTTAGGTTTCATGAAATTACTTGAAACCATATGAAACATAATTTAAAAGTAGATGAAAAGTTGCTTGGTTGTAGAAATGAGGTAGACTAAAGGAAGTCAGAATACGAGGATGCAAGTGAGAATGTCTAGGAATAAAGTTTGAAATGTCCTACTTCTAGGAAAATAACTAGATGAGCAAAAGTTGGTAGTTTTCTACTGGGTGGCTTTATTAAACTGTGAATGGCTCAAGAAACAAGTCTAAGTCCTAGAAGTTAAGGAGGGTATCATTACAAAAATCAGAGACTCAGAGGGAAGATACTAAAGCACAGCATGATTTAATATTTACAATTGGATCTAAGCTCAAAAGTCAAGACTGGAAGTAATAACTTAATTTTTTCACACAATACTTGGCTTTATGAGTACAAATATTATTTGAGAAAGTGAACAGAGAAAGATTAAAAAAATAGTTATTTAAGAAAAGCACAGTTTTCCCCATGAATATGAGTCTATAAAACAAGATAAATGTTGTTAAGCATGAAATGGAAATGCTTAGGTTTATAACTGTCTCAAGTTTATCTCTGTTTTCTATTTTCCTTTTTCATCTATGTTATACCTTTTTAAAAAGTCAATATCTTTATTGTTCAAAGTTAAATACATTGTATTAGCAAAGATTATGATGGTATCCTCATTTCCCTCCTCCCTGTACCCAATCCACTAGGTATCCTCCTCGGTGGGCATACTGGATCTTTCCATGGGCTAGGAGATTATGGATAGCACAAGAGGCAGCCATGCCCCCCCCCTTGTGTGTTGTTCCTGAGGGGGCCATGTCTCTGGATATTGTCCCTCACCATGGCTCTTACAATCTTTCCGCCCCCTCTTCAGCTCAGTTCCCTGAGTCATGGGGGATGAGTATTAAGGCTGTTTTATTGTTTAGGTCTTAGTGGCCTCTGTACTTCTGATTAAAGTCTTGCTGGAAATCATTGGTGTCTGTCTCGCTGACTTAACCTGGGTTGACTGATTAGCTGTGCTGATAGATCTCTTGCTATTCCTTCACTCTCTCCAGGGTTTAATTTGGTGCCTACAAGATAGGCCTGGGGTGGTTCCTCTCTTGCCAGTATGTCAGTCCTCCATCTGTAGCTCTTTGGTGGAGTTGGAATGACCTCGGCTCTCTCACTGCCTTCTGAAAAATACAAACAAACAAAATCTTCATTGGAGAGTTAGATCAGTATGGATTAAATGTAACACATATTTCTAATTTGGTGAGAATTTATTGGGATTGGCTTCTCTGTAATTCTCTAGTAATGGGAGTTTCTCCTTGAGGATGAAGTTTTTGGTTCCCATAGGATTTTGCCCTGAATCCCAATTCCAGTTTTTTTGTTTCTTTGTTTTTTGTTTTTTGTTTTTCAAGATAGGGTATCACTGTAGCCCAGGCTGACCTGGAATTCACTGTGTAGTCTCAAGTTGCCCTTGAACTCATGGTGATCCTCCTATCTCTGCCTCCTGAGTGCTGGGATTAAAGGCATGCATCACACGTCACCACACCTGGCTTCCAATTCCAGTTTTAAATTGGCATATCATATGACATTTAATATAGGTCTAAGACATTGAAAAATGAGAAAATACAAAGATAAATCTATAATTTCTAATACTACACCAAGTATTTATTATTGAAAAAATTAAGAAAACTTTATAGTTATTTCATTATAAAACCACCATAGTTGTTTTCTAGTTATTTCTATTGAAATACCATTTCCTATTAAACTTAATGTTAGAAAGCTTTATACTTATCCTTATGTTCTTGTATAATTAGAGGCATTCCTAATAGGTTGGAAATTATACTAGTGAAAATGAAAATGATATTAAAAATGTCACTCTCAGCATACTTGGGGTACTGGATTAGAAGTAAAACAAGAGCCTTTCTCACTGTTCATCAACTGAAGCCCAGCATACATTACTTGGCTTGCCCATTGTTCTGTGAGTGTCAAGGGGGCCTACCTGTCATTAACAAGTGTGCTGACCATGTCTGGTGATAGCCTTCACAGACCTCTTTGGGCTCCTTTCACATTCGTCCTCAGGGTAGAAAAATAATAATTATGCTTGGCTCCTGTCCAAGCAGGTGCCCATTAACCTGTGCTGGAAAATGGCAATTAGCAATCAAATGCAAGCAGCGATCTTAGATAAGTAGTCTATATAATGGTGTCATGCTATGATCCAGGTGTCCCCCACAAACAAATGAATGTGTTCTGATAGATCGATCCTCAGCTGATGGCAGTTTGGGTTTTACAACCTCGATGAAGCTGTGTTGTTGGGGGCAGGCTTATGGGGTTATAAGCCAGCTTCCCCTTGCCAGAGTTTGGCACACCTTCCTGCCGCTGTTTGCAGTGCTGTGGCAGAGGTGATGTCCAG